>JASAND010022732.1:0-107201 GCA_030248195.1 Trissonchulus latispiculum | reverse complement strand
CATAGTCCGAATTCCGAATAGTCAACTGCCGATAGTATTATATATTAAACTAGGAATTGTGAATAATTTTTGTTTCAGCTTTGGTCGAAAACTTCTGTATGTTATGTCAGGCTTGCTTGTTTGCGGTTCTGGAATTGGCTTAGCCTTTTCAACAAACTATTACTCTTTTTTGGCAATGCAGTTCTTCATGGGATTTGGCAACGTGTCAACTTGGATTTCGGGATTTGTCCTGAGTAAAGTCAAGCAGTTTAGTCTGCTGTAACTTACCTATTATGTATTCCTCTTTTACTTATTAGTTGTACACTCCATTTTCAAATCCATAGCTTTAAATGCTGTCAGGCCAGGTCTTAGTGGTTCGTTGGTATGGAATGAATCTATTCTACAGTATTTGGTTTGTTCGTTACATAGCATTTCGTAAACTGGTCTTCAGTAGGACAGATAAAGTCAAAACAGCCACAAGTCCACGGATCCCGAAGGATACGATGACATCACAGTTGGAGAAATGAAAATCAAACGTGTCCACGTTTGATTTACATTTCTTTAACTGTAAACTGGTCTTCATTATCTCTATAATTTCAGGCGGCGAAATCACGTCAGCAAAATTCCGAAACTTTGCTGGAGGACTCTTCTTTCTGCCATATGGTATAGGAATCACTGTTCTATCAGGATTTGCTTATGCCTTCAGAGAATGGAAACATTTGATGCTTTTAATATGTTTTCCATTACTCCTGTATATTCCACTATTCTGGTAAATGATCTGGTTTTCTGTGTGACCAATGAATTAAAATACTGAAAATAGAACTATTCATTGTACCAAAAGTATGTGATAGAATGAGTAGGAACCGTACTCTTCCTTGTGTTTTTTAGCTTTTAGATGCTCGGCACATTAAGGCCGAAATCTCGGAGGGAGGGGTCACAGTTAACAAAGTTAACATGTGTTTATATGCATTTGAACTAAAACGCATCTGATTGGCTAATCGCCTACGTTATGTCAAAATTACGTGTATAAGATGACCCCCGAATATCTTGGTGGGCTCAGCTTAGCGTTATTAAGCGTGTGTTTATATGCGATTGAACTGAAATGTATTTGATTGGCTAGTTAGCTACCGTAACCCTCATCAGTGCCTTTCTGTAGCAGAAGCTAAGTAGCCAATCAAATGCATGTCAGTTCAATCGCATAAAAACACACGTTTAACAACGCTAAGCTGAGCCCCCCCCCCCCCGCTATGTCGGGGGGGGGGGTCACACTTACACGTAATTGTGACATAAGGTAGGCGATTAGCCAATCAGATGCGTTTTAGTTCAAACGCATATAAGACAAGAAACATGGTTAGCTGTGTTAACCGTGACCCCCCCCTCCGAGATTTTGGCCTTAATGTGCCGAGCATCTGACAGGTCATTCAAAGGAAGAGTACGGTGTTGTACTCTTGCTATCATTTACTCTTGATTGTACTAATATAAGGGAAGCAGGCATAGGAAAGATTGATAAGCCTGACATATATGGGAGTTCAGCTGATGGCCCTGTGGTGTAGTGGATTAACAAGTCTGTCCCGGGATCAAACCCGGGATAGGATCACACTTTAACAACGGGGGGTTATGGGAGGGTACGGGACCTCTCAAAAATTGGAGGTTCGGTACAAGGGCTACTAAAATCAGAGCCAAGTGACAAGGGACAGTGCCAGGAAAGGCAGGTCAAACTGAATATTAATGGAATTTTTAGCCAAAAATAACTAAAATTTTTTAAAGTTTCAAAAAATTTCCAAAAATCGCAAAAAGCTGCCTATTTAGCTCTACAATGGCTGTAAAATAGCTAATTTCGCGCTAAATTCGCTCAAAATTTGCACTTTTACTAGTAAATTTTCTGCTGGGACCCTCCTCCCAAATTTGAGATAAGGTACAAGGGCAGGTAAAATTTGGCTAAAACAGGTACAGCACCCCTCAGGAATTGGTACCCTTGTTAATGTATGGGTAGGATTCGAACCCCGGCTGGGCCAATTCTTTACTTTCAATGGCGAGTGGAAAGCTGAACCTCCCTCTTCCCTTTTCTCTTATAGGAACTGGTTTCGTGGGTACAAGGGTACCTCCCGTTCGAGCTTGTCCTCGGTTTCTTCTTGGTTCACCCGCCCTAATAGAAGCGCTACACTAAGGAGACACGCAATTACACACGATGTCTTTTGCCGTTGAAATGCGTAAAATTGTGTTTCCGTTTGAAACTCAAGTGTTTTCCTATTTTGGAGGATTATTTTATCATTTCTCCTATCATTCCTCCTCATTCTCCCTGTTAATCTGTCACGTCCGTAAAAAGATGTCAGTCAACACAGCAGGACCTTTTATGGAAATCATACTAGAACCTCGATTTAATAGTGCTTTTTTGAGTTTGTTTTCAGGCTATTCAGCGAATCACCCAGATGGTTATTGGTGAAACAAAAAATCGATAGAGCAGAAAAGGTTCTGAAACGAGTTACCAAGTGGAACAGACGTGAGCCCGTGGAAAGGAGTGTTATTGAACAAGTTGCTTCTAAATTGGAACTGGTATCCTAATTAACAGATTATATTTCATCTAAGCTTAATTTTTTCTTTTCTTTTCGCATTGAATTGGAATGATGCCTTTCTTGACATAGCTGCCCCAATCCTAAAAATAAAAATTTTCTGAGACGGCTGCAGTTCTTTTTGGAGGCAGAGCCGATGCTTTACCCTAATCCCCACTTTTTTCGGATATCTGTTGTAGCTAATAATTACCGAACTTATGTGCTTAGCACACAATATTAGCGTTTTCTTTTAATAAGATATAAACAAGATCATATATTTATTTAGCAAGAGCTGGAAGCTTGGGTAGTCTTGGGAGACAAGGGAAATGGCTTGCAAGATGCGCGACACATTAAGGTTGAAACCTCGGGGAGGGGGATATCACTTCTCTTCGTTCAGCATATGTTTATACGAGTTTGAACTAAAACGCATGTGTCTGGCTCTTCGTCTACTTAAGGTATTATGCCTATAACTTGATCCCACCCGAGACTTCGCCCTTTATGTGTTAACCATCTCGCCAATAATTTTCCTTAGGAAGAGCCAAGATTCCCACTTTTCCTAATTGTATATATACTCTTTAGCTTAAATAAACTACAAAGCTAACATAAGCAGACTCAATGGAAAATTCAACTGCTCATCGGTAGAAAGACTGAAAGTTGATCGCAGAATAAAACTGAGGCTTGGCTGGCTGGTCTCAAAACGGAGGGTTCCATCATATCTGGTGTATCTGATCCAGTTACTTGGTATGTGGTGGTAGATAAAAATCTACTCAAGTCGCCAGTTTTTTGTTTTTGATACAGCAGTAGCTGTCAGTCAGTTTAGATGTGTTATATTTTAGGAAAGTGAAGAATTGAAGGAATCCCAAGTTCAGTTGTGGCATCTGTGTTGTTACCCTATTTATATTTGTCGTGTAGTCAATATTTTCTTTAATTGGTGAGGTATTTGCCAGACTTTTCTTGTGCAATATATAACTATAATTTAATAATGCATTGTAATTTATAAATAAGATTAAGGGGAAGGTCGCTTTTTGGCCGATTTTTTTGACCACCTCCGATTTTGCTCATTTTCACATATTGTAGTCCCAAAGGTCCTCAAAACAAGACCAGAGCGTTTTGCGTAACATCAGAGTTGGAAGGTGGACGCGGGTACCCGCGGGTCTAGTGGACATGGACAGAGGGTTTGTCCACGTGGACAAACGTGGACAAATGTGGACAAAATTTTCGTGACCCGTTTTTATAAAAAGCGTTAAAATTCAACCTTTTGTGCTTTAAAAGCGCAGTTGTCGTTGAAATTTGCTACAATTACATCGTTTAGCCTATAAAACATTTTAGAAAAGTTGCGTGGAACATTTGCGTTTTAGAGAAATTAGATTAAATCCGCCATAACTTCCATTGCGGCCGCCCTACCGGCCAAACAGTTAGTCATTCAAATCCTCTCACCAAGACCTAACTTGGCTCTTGAGTCTTGAGAGTATTTTTTGATTCCTTACAATTTAAGAGATATATAACAGTGAAAATTAAATTTCGAGTTCTAAGACTGGCCATTTTTCAAAAAAAAACAAATATTGGGCCCATGTCAAGATAAAAGTCACTTTTTGATGCGTTTTGATCTACCACTTGTTTTCTTGGAGCTTTTATTTTTATGGGGGTTCTTGGGGTTCTGGGGGTTCTTAATTTTTGTAGAGATTTGTTCTAACTATGTTTAGTTTCATTTTTTGATGGGGGTTGTGGGGGTTCTTGGGGGTTCTTAACTTTTCCAAGAGATTTGATCCGTAACTACATATATTTAGTTTCAAATTTTTGATCGGAGTTCTGAAATTTTTTCAAGAGTTTTGATCATCCACTATATAGTTCTAAGTGTTTGCTGAAGTTCTGAGGGCCCTAGAGTCCGGATATACCAAAAAGTGTGTGCGTTGCCTGGACTTAGATCTAGGACGAACTTGTTCTTTTTGTCGGCAGCTTCCGATTGATATCCATATTATGGATATTGAATGTAGCATAAGCATATACACAAATTTCAATCAAAATTGATGAGAAAAACCAGGAGCACCCCCCCCCCCCAGTACACTCTGGTTGTATGCTACAAAATTGATGATTGGGATACTTATACACGTATTATGAACATATCATGTCTGCGGAAGTGTCTGTTGAAGGAAAGGATCCGCAACGTAGTCACATACAAATCAAGATTCTGCCTCACTTCCCAACCAAAGCAGTCTCACTTCCCAACCAAGCAGTCTCACTTCCCAACCTTACAGTCTCACTTCCCAACCACTTATGCAGTACACCTAACTACAGTAATCTGAAACTGTAAATTAAAACGAAACTGCAATTACTGAGGTCATATGTTACATTAATTCGAAAAATACAATGTTTACTGAATATGAAGACGACATTACTACTTTATGTACTAACGGTAACAAATTTTTTAACTTTTTGAATTTTTTACATAATTGATATTATGTGTTAACAATAATAATAATCATAAAAAACGTATATAGGGGTTTCCGGGGTCGTAGAACACGAATCTGAAGTCCGTTTTTCGTTTCAGCTTTTCGTTAGCTAAGAATAAGCTTACATCTTAAGCTTAAATCTTTAGCTTATACTGAGGTAACGGAAAGCTGAAACGAAAAACGGACTCCAGATTCGTGTTCTACGACCTCGAAAACCCCTATATACATCTTTTCAGCAAAATCGAAGACAACAATTTTTCGGTTACCCTTGGTCCCCCCTCAGAAATCGAAAAAAATCGAATTTCGCGAAATCGAAAAATTTTGCGATATTTGAACTCAGCGTGGTCGGAAACATACCCACACCAAATTTTAGCTCATTTGGTCAAGTTTTAAGGATTTTGAGTACAGGGGGGGTAATCGAGATAAGACCCTATTAATATATAATTTTCTCTCCCACCAGGCTTGAACCTCGTCAACGTCAACTACGCATGTTTCCAATGTGGATCTCTTTAACTATTCCCCCCCCCAAAAGACCCAATTTAACTATACCCCCCCCCCCAAATTGAAAAATGTACATAAACTCGTATTAAAGTAACCGCAAGATTAATATGCACAAATGGAGCTGACAACGAATGCTTCTAATCAATTTGTAACAAAAGACTTTAAATTTTCTAAAAATTTAAAAAAAGTAAAATTTTAAAAATTTTTAATTTTAAAAGTATGTAACGTTTAACTTTCTTGAATTATTTAAGACGTATGCATTAGTTAGTTCATTGTAGAATGTGCATACTAAATTTAAGACTTAGCTAGAGCTAATAAGTTATTTAAAAATAAATATTTTTAATTTGAACGTAATGAAGATTATCTTATTTGTTATTAAGAATACGTGAGAATCATAAACTTCTATGACCTTTACTATAACCTTTAAATATATCGGAAGGTCCCACTCCCCAGATCTCCCGCCATTGAACATTTTCGGAAGACTTTAATTTAAGTAATTTGAATGAAATATCATTGTGTGCGAAGAGAAAAGCAATATGTGTTGTTTCTTTCTCTGGAACAGACGAAAACAATGTACTACATATGCTATTAAATGCTATAAAAACCCATGAAAACGTGTTTATACTGCAAAAAAGAGATTTCCAGAGAAAACACCAGCTTAAAAACACACTAAAAAGCAAAGGGTAATTCTAAAAAATCCTGGCTCTAATATAGAATTAAAACTGGATTACTAAAAGAAAATTTGTTTTGAAATGCAGGCACTGGTGGACAAAATTTAAAAGCGTGGATATGCGGGCATGTGCGGGCGGACGTGGACAAGACCCGCGTGGACAAACGTGGACGTGGACACTGAAAATCTTGTCCACTTCCAACTCTGCGTAATATTGCTTCTATCGTGCTGTAGAGCCCTTCAAAGGTAACTTCGACATGGGTTAAACATAGGAATTAAAAAGGAAAGGAACATAAAAAGTTTGGCAAAAAATTTTTCGCTGTATGCAAGATACAGCGCTACAACCTTGTTGTACATATTAAGGACATATTAGAGACTGCAAGTACCCCTTCTGGTACAATTGAGTTGAGTGTCGGATTTTTGGCGATTTTTCAAAGCCAAAGTTTGAATAAATGGTGGTTTTTGTACCACGAAAAACAGGAGTAGCGAAACATTTTCGCCTCCTGCACGATTGGCAAAAGATACAGAAATCGCTTATAGATAGCTGCACTCAACGCATACACAGAATTCTTATGACAGTAGCTTCGAATTTCTACCATTTGTAGTGCTCTCAAAAAACTTGCCACAAGATGAGCTAATTTTGCCAAAAATCATCACTTTGCACAATTTTCACGTTCCTTTAATAAATTCTCACTCGTTACCCACCCGAAAGTCACCAAAACTGGCACATAAAACTCTTAATGTCTGCCGGACATTATGGTGGAGGCAAATACTTCAAGGTCGAACTTTTCTGTCGTGTCGGCTCCACAGGTGGACAAGGGGGGGAAAGGGGGGGAAATTTCCTTCCCCCCCCCCTCGGCAAAGTCGTCCACAAGGGGTCGCAAAATTGCTGCCACAAGGGGTTTTAAGAAAATTGGCCACAAGGGGTAAGAAAATTGCCCAAAAAATAGGTTTTACGACTAAAATTTCCAAAAATTTTCCGGCTTCGCCGAAATTTTTCACTTAAAATCACTATTTTTTGCGAAAAAACGTCCGAAAAAACACGTTTTTGCTAAAAATAGCTATTTTTTGTTAAAAAATTGCAAAAATCGCTTAAAAATCGCCTTCAAAAGTACCCCTAAGAAAAATCGCTCTCACAAGGGGTACCCAAATTTGCTTCCACAAGGGTCAGTGAAATTTGGCATCCCGTTCAGGTATGGACTCGGCTCCTTTGATCTCTTATACTATAGTACGACCAAAAAATGTGTGTACAGACTTCGACCGTTTATAGCAGATTAACCTTTGTAGTAAACCCCAACAATGTATATATTTTTAGAATCCTCAAGAACTCGAGATTTCGAAAATTCGGAAAATTCCGGAATTCCGGGTTTCATTCACGGAAAATTTAAAATTTTTAGTTTTTCGCCAAATTTTTATCGCAATCAAAATTTTGTTTTGACGATCGAATAGAGCTGGTCCCGCTGCATATTTTTGCTCTTACAAGTTTTTCACGAAATGCACCCAGTTTCTGGAATTCCGGGTTTCAAAATTTCCGAATTTTAAAAATGTTCTCCAATACCCACAAGATGGGTATCATTCGAAAGCTCTTATCGAGCTGAACAACTTTTGTAATAAAATGAACTCTTGAAAATGCACACATTTCCCGGAATTCGAGAAAACCGGATTTTCCGGATTTTAAAAATTTTCTTCAATACCCCACAATATGGGTATCATTCGAAAGCTCTTGATGAGCTGAACAAATCTTGTAATAGAACCAACTCGCAGAAATGAGCCCAGTTCTCGGAATTCGCTAAAACCTTCCAAGCTAGAGTGAAATCCGGAATTCGTGAATTTCGGGAATTTGTGCATTTTCAGACATTAGTTCTATTAAAAGATTTAGTCAGCTCATCAAGAGCTTTCGAATGATACCCATATTGTGGGGTATTGGAGAAAATTTTTAAAATCCGGAAAATCCGGTTTTCTCGAATTCCGGGAAATGTGTGCATTTTTAAGAGTTCATTCTATTACAAAAGTTGTTCAGCTCGACAAGAGCTTTCGAATGATACCCATCTTGTGGGTATTGGAGAACATTTTTAAAATTCGGAAATTTTGAAACCCGGAATTCCGGAAACTGGGTGCATTTTCGTGAAAAACTTGTAAGAGCAAAAATATGCAGCGGGACCAGCTCTATTCGATCGTCAAAACAAAATTTTGATTGCGATAAAAATTTGGCGAAAAACTAAAAATTTTAAATTTTCCGTGAATGAAACCCGGAATTCCGGAATTTTCCGAATTTTCGAAATCTCGAGTTCTTGAGGATTCTAAAAATATATACATTGTTGGGTTTACTCCAAACGTTAATCTGCTATAAACGGTCGAAGATTGTACACACATTTTTTGGTCGTACTATAGGTAATAAGTCAATTTTTGAAATTTCCAAAATATAGACAAATTGGACATCATTCGATAGCTACTGATGAGCTAAACAACTTTTCTAATAAAACTATGTGTCTGAAATGTAGTATCTGAAAGTTAGAGCAAGTTAAAGTTTGAGGGCACAGTTAGGTGAAAAAGGCTCAGTTCACAACTGAAAAATGTACTGTGAACAACTGGCAGGATATCCCGGAGTCGTTTTAGTATTAAAATATTAGCCAACCCACAGAATTAATTTGCCATATTAGTTGACCCAAATTTCGCTGCCGTTCTGTCTCAACATGACCTTGGAGGGAAAATCAGTTATTTTCAAGTTTTCCAACTTCATAGCTGAATATATCTGCCACAGTTTGATTTCGAACTCTAATGTTTTATGTTGCTTTTATAGAACATATGCACCTATATTGTGTGTGAAAAGAGCGAAATCCGTGACTATCGATTTTGACCCAAAGCGACCCCCCTTAAATGAAAATTGATAGAATTGCTCAAAATCTACTTTAAATCAGTGCAGCGTAATTCAGCTAATCGAATAGCTAGTTTTGCAGGTGAATTTTCTGTCGTGTATCGGCAACTGGATAATTCGAATATACAGACAACACAAGATTGTATATATCTTCGAATAGTTAGAAAAGAATATATAATAGAATCATGAACCTTGGTATTGTATTATTGTTAACGCCTGTGTTTTATGATTAAAGGTTTGCTAACTCTTTGGTTTATTATGGTCTCTTGTGGAGTACTGGACTTTTGCATGGAAACATGTTTGTGAATGGAGCCATTTCTGGTGCCATTGAGATACCAAGTTACTTAGCTTGTGTTCCTTTGCTGATGATTGGCAGAAAATGGTCACTGTCCGGACTATTTTTGATAGCTGGAATTGCATGCCTAATTACCGTAAATATTGATCCAAGTAAGTACGAAGACCGCTTGCAGTATACTACTGCTGCTGATGCATTTGATGGGCGTCTTAACTACCGTTTAAACCAAGAGTCCATAATTTATTCCTTTATATTATAGAAGAAGAGTAAGCCACTAGAGGGCTTCTCTTCTTGGCCTTACGTAACGGTGCTTCGTTTGGTGGGGGGGTCGACAAGCATATCCCCCTCCCCGTATGGTGGGGGGGGGAACGCAAAAGGAGTCCCCGTTTGGGGGGGGTGGGGTAGGCGAAAGGGGCCCCTGTTTGGTGGGGGGTTTGCAAAAGGGGACCCCGTTTGTTGGGTGGGTATTATAAAGGGGTGCCCGTTTGGTGGGGGTGGGGGGGGGTAACAATGAGAGGTCCCCGTTTGGAGGGGGGGGTCGCCAAGTTAGGCTAAGATTGGAGAATCTGATTGGCTGTTGGCGACCCCCAACCAAACGGGGACCTCTTTTGTCTACCCCCCACCAAACGGGGACCTCTCTTTGCTACCCCCCCCCCACCAAACGGGGACCCATTTGCGAATAGAACAAAAACTACCGTAATCCATTGCTTTACCTCCCCACCAAACGGTGAGGGGGTCTCTGCAATCTGATTGGCTGTTGGCTACCCCCCCCCCCACCAAACGGGGGACCTCTTTTCTGCTACCCCCCCCCACCCACCAAACGGAGGGGGGTATGCTTTGTCGAAGAGAGCTACCCCCCACCAAACGGGGGAACATTCGCGTATTGTGGGTGGAGCAACGTTACGCAATGCCAAGAAGAGGAGCCCTCTAGTGGCTTACTCGTCTTCTTATATATAATGCAATTATGCACTCTTGGTTTAACCCTCCCTCATCAGCAGCAGACGCTAAGTAGTCAATAAAATGTATTTCAGTTCAATCGCATAGAAATACACGATGCAAATAACAATGCTAAGTTGAGCCCCCTTGCCGAGATCTGGATTAATCGACATTAATTTAGAGTCGATTTTGAGCAATTCCATTAATCGATTGATTAATCCATTGAGCAATTCCATTTTCACTTAATCTTATTTATAAATATAATGCATTATTAGATCATAGTTATATATTGCACAAGAAAGTCTAGCAAACACCTCACCAATAAAAGAAAATATTGACTAAACGACAAGTTGAAGTATAAATAGGGTAACAACACAGATGCCACAACTGAACTTCAATTCTTCACCTTTTACACCTAAACCTGACATAAGGTGGGCGACCAGCCAATCAAATGCATTTTAGTTCAAACGCATATAATAGCAGTGTTAACCATGATCTGTAAAGTTGGAAGGGTAAGGGCAACCAAACTTTACGGATGGAAACTGTGCGCGTATGGAAACGACGAACCTGGAGGAGACTTATGTTCCAGTCGACCTGGGCAGGATCCTAATGAAGAGGCACCAGCTCTTCATTAAAGTATGGACATTTGCAATTATTATCTGTTTGGGGATAACAAGATCCAAATGAAAAGGCACCCGCTTTTCACAAGGATGCAATATTAAGGAATTTCCATTCGGACCACCTAACTGACTAATATGTTTATTAATTTATGATGTTATTCTTCTTGTGTTAACGATACCCTGACCTTATACTGCAAATTTTAACTAATCTTCCCTTTCGTTTCCCTAGGAATTAGTTATATTTTAGAGATTGGCAACCCTGATCTTAATTACACACAATTACAAATACAGCTTGGACGTTCATTTATGTAGCCACGATCATGGATATCTTTAACTTAACCCATTTTTCTGAGGTCTTCCTTGACGTTTTCGAGTGACTATTGAGCAAATCCTTCTTTTTGGATCAATTCTTCAAAATCTTATTTGTCATTTAACCAATTTCATTACACATTCCTGCTCCAGCAGGAATAAAAACATTTCCATGTAGTGTTATCTTTACGGTTATTTAAAGGAATGGATAATTTTGATATTTTCACGAAAGTTTAACCATGAAAATAGCACTACGTTAGGAAATACATGTTTTCGCATCCAAAAACACATCACAATTCACAAATACCAGACACTTCAGTAAATGAATAAATAAAAATATTAATCGCTTTTAAAGGGAATTTAGGATTTTCACATTGAATTTTAGGTATTTTAAGGTAGAAATCACGAAACGCTTCATGAAAAGAAAGTGGAGGAGAGATAGTAGCGTCTTCCGATACTGCCTATACTACAACGTCTTGATGATGTTGGTTGATGCACCCAAATGATGTAAAAGCTGGTCAAAGTACACCAAATAGGGCATTTGGTACTCATTTTGGGTTACGAAACACGTATTATGGGTACATTTCGCACCGAAGGCGCGAAAATGTTTTGAAAAATGGGCGTTTTACACAGAACAGGGAAAAATTCCTGGGACCCACAATTAGGGGGGAATTCCGCATTCCCATCCCTTTGCTACGCGCTTGGAATTTTCCTCGGCTCGGACGCGTATTTGGAAAGTGCAACCGGCTACGCGCAAACCGGTCAATAAGTTTGCGCGTAAATAAGCCAAGCTCCCACAGCTAGCGTATGAGGGGTGCACTTTCCAAGTCAACGAGCCTAGCCAGGTTCCACTTTTCAAGTCAACGAGCGTAGACAGGTTGCACTTTTATATACGTGGCCCGGACAAGGTGTATGGAATATAGATAACTAGCCAACTGGAAAGAAAAATTACCGAAAAAGATTAGTACTCCTACAGGATGATTCTTCCTTATACGCACACTTGACATTAAATTAAATAAATTAGGAAATTGTTACAAAATTTAAAAAATATTAATTATATTTGAAAAATGAAAATATTAGTGAATCTATATTTTTGAAAAATAAGGTGAACTCTTATGGGAACTCTTATACTCTTATCTACAATTTTATTCTGAGTAAGTAATTTGAAAATTCAGAGCTAAATGGAATTATCAATGAAGTAGTGTGCCTCTATGGAAGTAGCTGCGTTTTAGATCCCGCGAAATCAAGGAAGGTCTTTCCCCTAATTCTAGTGTGCGTCTACGAAAGTAGATGCATTGAGTACACTTTAGTTTACTGTCAAGTGTGAGTATACGGAAGAATCACCCTCCTACAGTACAACTACAATTTTAAAGGAGTTCTGATTTCTCTAGAACGTTTTTGCAATGCTTCATTTTTAACAAAAACGAAATTAGAAAATTTTTAAAGAACTGAGGATGTTTTCAAAAATTTCGCCAAATCGCAGTATTGAGTCATCATAAGTTAGCTGCCGAAATCATTACGTTCAGGTAAAAATCGTTGCTTCGAGGGACCGATGCTATCAACCATGAAATCCGCGTTAAATCGCTAACCCGGGTTTATTTCAAGTGTTGAAGATAACAAAATATACCCATGTCAGCGATATGTAACCCAGGCTTCGGAGGTGATAACATCAGTTTCAGAAGCGCAATTGGACACAAACACTCTGGCTGCAAGGGCACTTTTCTAGTGACTTTCGAAAAAGTAGGGAATCAGTAAGATAAGCACAGAATAGGGAACGCTTCGTGCAGCTGCACCACAACAAAGAAGATCTAACCGATTCTGATTCTTTCGAGTTTTTAATCACTTGTGATAAGCTTTCACTGATGAGGAACTTCCACATAGACTAATGTATAAGGAAGGCTAGACCATAACAGCTTCAGCATATGCAGAAAGTAAATATTTTGTCACACCAGGGCAAATTATTATGATTAGAAATCATAAAAATTAAATTGGAAGATGCAATACAATGCTCGCTAGGCCAAAACAGTAGTCAGCCATCAAACAATCAGCTTTTAGTTCTATCTCATTTACCGTAGCAGACGCTGCAGGAAACTTGCTTGGTGCTGCATTCCGCTGTATGTTTATAAAAGGCAGACAAAAACCTGCTCAGCTCAAAGGTCAAAGTAATTTCCTTCGCTGAACATCATTAGGTTAACAAGGGGGTGTGACTGAGCCTATGAGGGCCCAAACTCCAAACCCACAATATTTAGATATAAAGTTTATCGTCATCAGGGACATGGGGATGGAGTAAAGAAATAGCCAAGGGATAAACAAAAATGCCAAAAAAGTTTTTACGCTAAAACTTCAGAAAATGAATTAATTTTGTTAATTTTATCAATTCGTTTTGCTAATTTGCCAAGTTACCATGAAAAATGAATAAAATTTTCAAATTTTCCCCAGAATCGAATTTCGGTTGCTTTTTTTAAAACCACTAATTTAGGTACAGTTTAGACTGCGACAAATTACGTTAATCTATGCTTATGGTATGGTACAGGTTCGGGTGTCATTTTTCCGCGGCAGTCCAAAATACAAGCAAAAATATGACTTCTTTTTAATTTCAAAAGCAGATGGTTGCCCATTTAGGTGGCTTTCCGAAGAAACTCTCACTGGCCGACCGGCCACACCTATTTTAACTGAGCCGGCCAGTCACCGACCAACGGGCCAGTGGGTCAGAAAAAGGCCGGTGAACAACGGCTCTGTCTATTTACCAGACCTAATTCAGGAAGTTTGTAAGCTAAATATGAGGTCAAAGACTAAGTCCTATTTTCTCGTGTTTAAAACTAAAATTGCTTTACATAGAGCTGCCTTAACGAAGCAGTTCCTTTCAATCGTCAGTCCAAAACTTCTTCAAGGTACAAAACAAACTTTTCAACTACATAATTCCAGAAAGTTGCAAGGATTTACGGAGAACTGGAAACACCTCCGAGAAAAATTTGAGGGTTCTGTGGTTTCAACGTCAACTAATTCATAACCGGGAGCTAATGTTATAGTTTACAGTTCATTTTAAGACAAAATTAAATTTTGTCTCTATATCTCAACTCAACTGTTTACGTGGATAAAAAGTTGATATTTAAGGTTTCTTGAAGCAATTTTTCTAATCTTCACCAACGTCTGCTCCAGGCGGAAATCAGAACAACAGATCCTTCGATATCTGAAGTATAAAACTAATTTTCTGTTTCCCCCACAGATAGGGTTTCCTTACTAGGGCGTTCTTTTGAATATACTAAAATAATGTTATGCTATTGAAGTCTACAAAACAAGTAATTCTAGGATATTAGAAGTATCTTACATTACATTCAAGATATCCTGTCCTAAACTATGCCATACTTGAAGCCTAAAAGTTTCATCCTGCTAGCTCTACTTTCTGTAGTTGTTAGCAGTTTCAGAACAGGTAAGTACTGTAACTGTTATGTACTGATTCCAGAGTAAATAATAGCACAAGAGTACATAATATATAACTTGACAAACGTCACACTCTGAATTATTAGGCTGGGGACATGATCTGCGCAATAACGGCGGGCAACCCCCCCCCCACCATACATTAAACATAGAGTCAGATCGTGGGGGCTAGTCCTAAGAAAATTCTGAGGATGCTTGTTCTTTGAACTAAAAATGTCAGGGGATTTGCGTACCATAAGAACAAATTTACGTTAAACCAATATAATGTGAAGTAATTAATGAATTTGCAGCAAAATAGTCAACTTTTAAAAAAATGTGAAAATTTTGATTGATTTTCGGAGAAAATAAAGGAATTTTAAACGATAAAGGAATAAAGGAATAAATTTAAATAAAGGAATAACGCCGGAACTTTATTGGAATTTTGATGTGAAAACATATTTTCCCTGCCATTTCTGCATGCCCCTTGCCCAATTTTCCTTACTCCTTGCCCCTGATGGCTGTACAGCTTGTACCTTGTCCGGGCTGGTGGGGGTTTGGACCTTTCCACACCCCCTTGTTAGCTCGATGGAACCGGTCACCGGGTCACCGGGTCACCGGGTCAGTTCGGGTCACTTTTTGGACCGGGTCACCGGGTCACCGGATCACCGGGTCAAGAGCTTCGACCCGGTCTTGACCCGGTTTTCTTCATTTACCTCAAACTTTAGAATTTTTGGCTTACCAAGCTAAAATTTTAGGTTAAATTTTTGTTCGATGTACAATATTAATTTGTTTTTTCTACATTTTAGTCTTGAGCACTTTCGCAGCTTGAGGTCATTTGAATTTGTCAGTCTTTGGCAAATTATTGTTTAGCTTTTTAGTTTTAGCTTTATAGGTTCCATGATTATGGCATAACTCTATTTAGTATATATATGCAATATGGTTTGCAGTTTATTTTCGCAACCAAGATAAACGTAGAAGGTAAATGAACAATTTAATGTAATTTAACTCACCACGTAATGCAATCCAAATTCTTAAAGTACTCTGTGTTTTTAGACAAGTTAATACCAGTACGCTCCCTGCTAAATTTCGGAGACGGATAAATTATTGGTTTTGCAACTAATTTGTGCATAAATTTAGAAAATGCTACAGCTATATTATTAAACGCATTTCAAGAAAATCTAGAGCAAACATATTTGTGCCGTAGTTATTCTTTTCAATGTGGTTCAACATGGACGCCAAAAATTTAGCGTTCTCAGGCAAAATTGAAAATTTTTTGCAACGTTTGGAATTTTCTGGAAAACCGGGTCACCGGGTCACCGGGTCAAGCCTAAGTGACCCGGTTCCATCACTGAGCTATGCCCCCCACACATGAGTAGGTACCCAGTACACATTTGTGTACATATATACGCTCGCTGGTTCGCTCGTTTGCATGTTTATATCAGCTTCTATCAGCAGCTGACCACATTCGAGCTTCAACGCATAAACATACAAGCGGGTAAGCGTACACAAATGTGTACTGGGACTCATTTGTGGAGGGGTCAGCAGGTCAGGTCAGCCATAATTGCTTAGATCATGCTCCCCGCCTAGTAACTAAGAGTGTGATGCTTGTCACACTCTTAGTTATTTAGTTATTATATATGTACTCTTGGTTATGTTATATTATGAAGTATTACATATGTCAGTATGTAAATATGTTATTGAAGTAGAGAGCCACGAGCTATTCTCCACAACACAATTGTGTACAATACTATCAATATATACTTGTTGAAGTTCCAAATTAAAGAGCCTCGGAACGATCAGTGTTTCAATCAAAGCTTAAGCATTAACCGAGGGAGTGTGCATAATAGTGTAATAGTGTTCTGGATTACCAGTTTTGGATCTGTTGTGGGGGTCTGTTGTGGGTTAGGTACGGGTCACTATGACCAAGAGTGCATAATTGCATTATATATTAGAATAGAAGAAGAGTAAGCCACTAGAGGGCTTCTCTTCCTGACATTGCGTAACGGTGCTCCGACCACGATACGCGAATGTTCCCCCGTTTGGTGGGGGGGGGGGAGTCGACAAGCATATATACCCCCTCCCCGTTTGGTGGGGGTATGCAAAAGGGGTCCCCGTTTGGTGGGGGGGGGGATAGGTATAAGGGGGTCCCCGTTTGGGGGGGGTCGCCAAGTCAGACTAAAATTGGCTGAATCTGATTGGCTGTTGGCGACCCCCCCCCAAACGGGGACCTCGTTTGCCTACCCGCCCCACCAAACGGGGACCTCTCTTTGCTACCCACCCACCAAACGGGGACTTCTTTTGCCTACCCCCCCCCACCAAACGGGGACCTCCCTTTGCTACCCCCCACCAAACGGGGACCCATTTTCAAACAGAACAAAAACTGCCGTAATCCTCTGCTCTACCCCCCGCCCACCAAACGGAGAGTGGTCTCTGCAATCTGATTGTCTGTTGGCTCCCCCCCCCCAACAAACGGGGACCTCTTTTCTGCTACCCCCCCCCCCCACCAAACGGGGACCTCTTTTTTTACACCCCACCAAACGGAGAGGGGGTATGCTTGTCGACCCCCCCCACCCCACCAACGGGTTTGCTTCTGATCCCACCCATCTGCGCTAGAGGCTTGGAGTGTCGAAAGACACTGTGCTCCTCTGCTTCTCGCAATGAACACTTAATGGAGGCAGACAACCCGGAGCCGAAAGGCCAAGATGGGGTCTCTCCAGTTTCCCATTGTGTGGACAGCATCCAGGCGACATAGCGAGAGTCATGACTGATGGGGAGAAGCAATGGCTCCGGCTCCGCCCAGCCACCAATATGCCTTGCGATTGGGCCCATAATTAGAGAGAGAGCCCCTCCCTGAAATTTTGGCCTTATATAATGTTTCGAGTATATTGCAAGCTTAACACACTAGGAAGGGTCGAGTGTCTCACTCTTCCTATAATAGACTCTTGCAATGACTAATTAATAACAAACTATTAGTTGTTTGCATGATATCTGGGAAACAACTATTATTCTTAATAGCAACAGTTAAGGTTTATAAATATAGCCGAGGTGCACAAACTGCCACGTAAGCTCATGTAAGTTGAATTAATTAATACAATTTGCATTACACTTTTAGATAGAATACAGATGGCGGCAAAAGCAAAGGCACTTTTAGCTAACGGTAAGCAGCATATTACCAAGAGTTCATAATTCTATTATATATTAGAAGAAGAGTAAGCCACCAGAGGGCTCCTCTTCTTGGCATTGCGTAACGGTGCTCCGACCACAATACGCGAATGTTCCCCCGTTTGGTGGGGGGGTCGACAGGCATACCCTCTCCCCGTTTGGTGGGGGGTACCAAAAAGTGGTCCCCGTTTGGTGGGGGGGGGTACCAAAAAGTGGGCCCCGTTTGGTGGGGGGGTAGCCAAAAGAGGTCCCCCTTTGGTGGAGGGGTAGGCAGAAACGGGTCCCCGTTTTGGGGGGGGGTCATCAAGACAGGCAAAGATTGGCTGAATCTGATTGGCTGTTAGCGACCCCCCCCAAACGGGGACCCCTTTTGGGGACCCCTTTTGCATACCCCACCCCCATCAAACGGGGACCTCTTTTGCATACCCCCCCCACCAAACGGGGACCTCTTTTGGCTACCCCCCCCCCACCAAACGGGGACCCATTTTCGAATAGGACAAAAACTACCGTAATCCTCTGCTATACCCCCCCACCAAACGGGGAGGGGGTCTCTGCAATCTGATTGGCTGTTGGCTACCCCCCCCCACCAAACGGGGACCTCTTTTCTGCTACCCCCCCACCAAACGGAGGGGGGGTATGCTTTGTCGAAGAGAGCTACCCCCCCCCCACCAAACGGGGGAACATTCGCGTATTGTGGTCGGAGCACCGTTACACAATGCCATGAAGAGAAGCCCTCTAGTGGCTTACTCTTCTTCTAATATATAGTGCAATTATGCACTCTTGATATTACGAAAGCAGTAAGTATTAACAGCGAGAGTTGTGGCTAACTTCGTTCGTCACCATTGTAATTGTAATAAACATTGAGCCTTAAAAGAGCCTGAAAATTCTAATGTATAGGTATAATAAGGCTAATGAAGTAATTTCTTTTTTCCTCAATTTTCAGAACTGACTGTACTGAAACAAAACTTGACTGCTTAAAACTTAGGGGTATACGGTTATTGTATTCTTACATCTTTTTATATTACACAAACCTACATTTATACATAAATACTATTTGCTTTTATTTCACGTAAAAGAAACAACTTATATGTAGGCATTGTGATTGTGAGTGTGATTGTACTTCAGACGTTTAAAGTATTGAATCCTGATTTCAAATTATATCTGTTCCATTCAATTCAATTTTTCTCAACTTTAAAATTTTTATGTTTTATCTTCACTATGACAAAAAGTTACACTGAGTTAATGAAGCTCCAGTCAAAAACTGTCTTCAGACTCATATTCAGCAATACCTCGGATTTATCAAATTCTGATTAATTTCAGGGCTAACGTAAACCAGTCAGGCACATTACGCAACTGCATACACTGGGCACTTTGCTATGAACAACCCAAAACCGACAACCCATTTTCTACTTTATATAACCAGTTTTTACTTTGATAATATATAGAGATTTTATTTATCAGGTGAGCCCTTATTTGTAAAGAAAGCACCAATGACGGATTTTGTTCTACGACTGAGAAAAAAAGAAGACTACTGTGAGTATTTAATTTACATATACAATAATTATGATTAAGATAAGGGTCTTCTTTTTTTACATTGTTTTCAGCCATTTACTTCAGCATTAGACTTTAAATTGATTAAATTGGTTAAATGTCAATAACTTTTAATCATATACATTATTATTGTTAACCGTTAACGTACCTATTATTGTTTCGGCTTCAGCTTCTTATGTATATATATTTTTTCAGCTTCAGAAATCCCTAATTCATTTCCCGTGGAATTAATGCGATTTCTTTAATGTCAACTGTACAATGAATGACAATGAACACTACTTGGCCTTGTTTTTAAATCTGGCATATTATTTGCAGCTTAAACAGCTTTTCTGTGGGAATTAAAATTTGATTTGATCTAAAACTATTGACAAAAGCCAAATTTCCTATTATTCTGGCTTTCTTTTGAATAGTGTCGTCATCAAGGGTTTACAATAGGAAGAGTAAGACTTACAAATAATTATGAAACGCTAAGTAGGACTTGGATTTTTTGGCACTAGGCTTGGAGGGTAAAAAAGGTCCCCCTGGGTTTTTTGTCAATCTAAAGAAGAACTTTAAATTAATCAATAATAACAATATAATTAGTTAATTAGAGGTGTATAAAGATGGATTAGCGCTTGGCTTTTGGAATCATTTTCGCAATACATTTTAGGTGATCAGATTGCCAGAATGTACCATCTGCACTAATCGGTTACAACGTTGGACGATCTTTTTAAAACTGGACTTCCACACCCCAAAGTGGTCTGTTGCCAGCTGATAACAGGAAATTAATTGTTGTAGGAAGGAATGGTACCACGGTGCCTAAACATCCCCCATAATTGTATTTGTACTTATCCAAGTTTTTCAAGAAGTTGGCAGCTCAGGGGAGAAACCCCTTTGGCTAACGGGTGTCCACAAAGCGGTGAAAGCAGCGTGGCCACTTCTGTTCCGGCAGTAACCATGCCTACGCCCCGGGTAATAGCGACATGCAATTATTCAGTGCCGTGGACAGTGGACACAGAACAAAATTGGTATGGCACTAACACTCATCGCGAAAGCAACTTGGGTGTGCGTGTGGCTCTAAGGGAAAAAATAAAAAAGAGTAAGACACTCGGTGCTTCCCAAATTTAGTGTTGTTGACCGGCCGAAATTTTCGTCGGAAGTCCGAAAAAGGCTGGCGGGCCGGAAACGGCCTACCGCTCGACGGCCGAACCGGCCAAAAACGGCCGGCTGACAAATCAAGGACTAAAAATGGCCGGCAGGCTGACCCATGAGTGCCAGTACAAGAAATATAGATGTGAAAATGCATCAGCTTGACTTAAAATTCTTTACTTTTTAAATTCTGATGGACCGCGGAAACATGAGCGGGGCCGTCCGGCCGAGTGCACCTCTTGGCTGGCCGTTTTCCACACGGCCGGTCAGCAAGTCAACACTACTCATTAAGCTTATAATATGATCTAAACATAAATTCCAAAATCTCGTCTTTTCAGCGTGTAAACACACTACGCTGACATTTTTCAAAAACGGACGTTTTTGGCAAATTAGATGCTATAGCTTGCGTTGAGCTAGAAAAATCGTACAGGAAGCTTTTTTAAGAATTTCATCTTTTCTTCAAAATGTCTTACTTGCCGAATTTGAGAAATTGCTTGAAACCAACTATATAATTTTTATGTCGTAAGAAATCGAGTTCTCTACAACGTAATGATGTAAAAAACGTATTGCTGTACGAGATTTTCCTTGCAAATCGTTTCAGTTTCAGTTTCAATCGGCGGTCCAAGACGGTTTCAATTGCAGGTCTCCTCCCAAAATAACTTCAGTTGCAGTTGCAGTCGGGTAGTTTCAGTTTCAGTTCATTCGAAAAAGTTGGAATAGAACTCGTTTAAGCTTGGGAATTTTCGCATTCCTTCAAAAACCGTTTGCTACATTCTATTCGTCCTAACTCAACCCAATTTTCTAGGATCGCGCGAAACCCTTAGTAGCTTAGATAGAAGGAAAACTGTAAGCGATGAAATTTGCATCTAGAATTAATAAAATGGGATTGAAATCTACTGAACTTAATCCGAATTTCGAAATAGCTTGGTAGGATTGAATTTATCGCTGGGATTAAGTCAATACAAAAATGTTGGAGTTACCAAAATGAACACTGGATAACATATTAGTCGGAGCTGATAATGTTGAGCATTTACCGAAGAACGAATAATAAAAGTCACCTATTGACCAACTATGTAATCAACAATCATAAATAAATATGTTAGTAGTACTGCTATAACTACAAGATTCTTCGTGGTGGTATAATTAGCACAGGCTTCAAGCTTTGCCTGAATGAAGCAACATTATACCCAACTACGAATAGGACAAAAGTTTCAAAAATTTAATCCTGATACTCATAAATAATTAATACTTGGTGCAGTTCGAAAATGCTGCTACAAAAATAAAAAAGGCGAGCAAGCAGTGGACTCAAATATCACTAAATTAATTAACCGGCAAAAAGTTTCTAGTTGCCAAACATTTTAGTTCTGATCCTTTACCACCATTTTGTGATATCTAATACAATATAATTAAATTAAATTAAATTCAAACAGCAAATTACGAAAATAGCCGGCAACTAGAAACAAGAAAAACAACAAATTATACATAAAATAAAACTACTAAAAACCAAAGCTAAATAGATAAATGCTGCACTCATGGATAAAAACGCATATAGTTGCTATTATTGTTGCCATTACGTAATTACTATCTATTCAGCACAGACAATTACGAAATAAAAAATTTAAAACATCGAATCATGAACAGCTAATATATACTTTTCCGAGGGCCAGAGTAACTAAGGTATAAAGAGAAGCCTAATGAAATTAAAATTAAAACGAATTGCTAAGCTCAATAACAAATCCAAAAGATTTCTAAGAATTTGCAAAACTTTTCCAAAAAGTGTTGAATGTTTGATGCTAAGATTTTGCTTAGTTTCAGGAGAATTCGGAAAATACAAATTTCTAGGAATTCCTAGTTATTCAGTGTTCCGTCACAGCATTTAGAGACATGTAACGGGCAAAAGGTTCTTCCCTCTTACATTAGATTGCCTTTGTGAAACAAGCGACAACCCCCTCTAGGCATTACTTACATATTATGTATCTAGCGATTCTATCAACGTTTGCACGAAATACATCATTAGTTAATACGATGGTCGATGACAAAGCATTAAACAACTATGAAACCAACTTTTTCTGCTGAACGGTTACATACATAAACAGTTCTTGGGGTATCCAATGCAAAGCTATTAATACAATATAGCTAATCAAGAAAGCAGTTACTGTAGCACAAAAATACAAGACCAGGCCAGGCATATACTGTATCTCCTCCTTGCTTTATTGGAAGATTGCCATAAGCGATGTCAGAGGGCGGACGCTAAAAATGGCTATAACTGAATCTTTGTGGCATTTTGAGCGTCCGGCGGTCCAACATCAGAAATTCTGGTCTGTATGAAAAGGGAAGCCACAGGATCACTCCGATGAGCGTAGCCAGTACACAATTTCACGCTGGAGTAACCTAAACAAAAATTAGCATTTTAAAACTATAAGGAAACACTATTATAAAGCAACAAAAACACAAATCTGTAATTGAATATCAATCTAAGCTTCACTTCTTATGATATAGATTGTTTGTAAACAATAAACACGAATGTATCAGCAAAGAGCACAAATAATGGAGGTTCATCTCTATGAGGAGCGTTATTTATACTGTTGCTATCAAACACTATATAACTGGGCTTATTCTAGTGGGGGGGGGGGTGGGGGCCCCAATAAACACCCTTCCCCCCCCCCCCCCAAAAAAAATCGTTCCCCCCCCAAAAATCGCCCCCCCCCAAAAAAAGTGGGTGCCCCTTTTGGTACCAACTTTTGCCCTGAAAAAATCGCTCAGAAGGCCAAATTTTCAAAAATTTTCGGCTTCGCCGGAGATTTTTACTCAATTTTTGCCCTTTTCAACACTAAATCTGCTTATTTTTGCTATGAAAATCAACTTTTATAGTATATGCCAGAAAAATAGCGCTATTTTTAGCATATTTTTCGAAAAATTTTCGCCCCCCCCCCAAAAAATTCCTTGCCCCTCGGACCTTTGGGGGCCCCCCCCCAAGAAGCCCCCCCCAAGAAAAAATCCCTAGAATAAGCCCAGATATAATTCTGTTATCAAAAATCAGTAAAGCGAAAGAAAAACAAAAAGTAATGGCATTATAATGATGATTAAGTTAGCAACAAAGTAGTCAAAACTAAGAGTAGGTCCAAAGACTGTTGGGTGGCAAAGGCGGATTCTGGAGGAGGGCATACCTGAATGGGAGGTCAAATGTCACTGAGCCTTGTGGAAGCCAGCTTGGGTACCTCTTGCGCGCCTTTGGAAGTGATTTTTAGCTATTTTTGCCGTTTTCTTCATAAAAAACGGTTTTCTTAATAAAAACAAGTTTTCGGGCGTTTTTAGCCAAAATAGTGATTTTAAGTAAAATTTTTGAAAATTTTAGTCGTGAAACCATTTTGGGCAATTTTATTACCCCTTGTAACCAATTTTGTTACCCCTTGTGGGAGCAAATTCGGGACCTCTTGTGGGCGACTTTGCCGAGGGGGCAAATTCGCCACCCCATGTCCACCTGTGCTCCCCCTTCGAAGGTTGAAGGTAGGACAAATTAAGGACTTTCGTACGTAAAGAATTTGCTAATTTTTAATTACATATTTTATTTCATGTGCTTAGAACAGGAAAGCTGTATATATATGCATACGAATTTATTTACACGATTTATACGAAAAATTTCGTCAATTTCGGGGGGCTCCGCCCTCTTAACCCCGCGTAATAGATTTTCTCTCGGGGAACCCCCAGCGTGAAATCCTGGAAGGATCAGACAGGATCAGGCGGTAAGTGTCACAGAACTGCTATACGTTCGTTTCGCACACCTGGTCTGAGCAGTATATACGTCAAACAATGTTTATGTGCAGACTATTTTGTTTGACGGAAAAGTCCAATTATGAGTTCAACACAGATGGCATGCATGCTATTGTGCATTTCGTGGAGAGAACTTGCCACACAGGAATAATTGCAAGTTAAACACAAAAACAGAAAACGGCCAAATTAAAAGCAGGCCCTTAAGATCAGAAGTAATTTAGAAATCTAAACAGACACCGAACAAGAAAAACAAAGGAGAAGAAGATTTAGTCAGTTTCCATCACCAAAATAATACCCAATAAATCAACTTCCCAGTCAACACTTTTACCTGGGTGATGCTTTTTGAGTAAAGGTACGTAACGGAAGCCTACACAATAAACAGAAAACAATCATACAACTAAACGTAAACAACAAAAGCATAGATTAGAGAATTAGGAAACAAAATCAAGTATTACATGAAATCGGCTCGGATCCAATTTCCGAAAACGTAGATAGAAAGAGACTACGAAGGGCGGGGTGGATTGGGACTGAAAAACCTGTAGTGTCAGAAATGTCGGACACCTGCTATAAACAGTCACGCATAAACTTAACAGGAAAACGTACACTTTTCTCCACATGCTACACTTGCAAAACAACAAAAATTAATTATATATTAAAGTACACACAACATAACAATTAAGGATTTTTACTGAATATCATAGAACATACCAGTAGACATTGCTTGAACAGGCACGCTGTATTGTCCAATGAAATCATTGTAGGAAGTTTTATCATAGTCTTTCACGCAAAACCTCACAATGGCAAATTCTGGAGCTTTCAGGCGCAATTTAAACTGTTCATCCCAGATAGGATTAAATCCTAAAAACCACAGTTAAAAACTAGTCTGCTAAGTATCAGTAATCAATATCCGTAGGTAACGGCATTAAGGACACTAAAATAAATTTACCAAAATTCGCAGCCCAGCCTAATCTAGTGTAATAACCATTTACCATTATTTTTAATATGTTTTGTCTTGACTTTCTGTCGGTCACAAGGCACTCCATCAACTTCAATCGATACAAAGGGATCAGCAATATCTGAAGAATCGACAGCTGGCTTGGGCAAATACTGTCCACTGATAATCTATAAAATCACTAACAACCGTTTTACTTACGCCAACAGTTCATAAAATAATATATACATTGTGACAAGCGTCACACTCTCAGTTACCAGTCTGAAGTCATGATCGGCAAGATAACGGCTGACCCTCCACAACGTTCACTCAAATGCTTATTATCATGTTGACGTTCACTACGAACTCAGCCTATGAGATCTTAGCAATTATTTTGCAGACAATTCTTGCAGGCTGATGACAGACAGCGTGACGCTTGTCACACTCATATGGACATACTTTTGCTAATACCATATAAAAGAAATCGCAAAACAGTACCTTAAAGCTTTTAAAACTACTTGACAAGTACTACGCCGTCACGAACAATGTACAAATTCGAATATGTAGCTTACTCGCAAATGAAGTACCATCTTTACATCAGCTGCTTCATAAACATTAACATCGACTACCTTTCCTATCAAAATCAAATAAAAAATAAGTCAGCAACATTAATTCGAAAAGAATTATTCGACAAAGTCAGATTAATTGAAAAAACACCAAACATTAAGCAGTTGTTTTACGACGCCTTTCACAAATTCATTACCTTGCCGGAGGATTTCTGGTTTCAGAACATAACCACAAGCACCATTCTGTTGGAAAAATCCTTCATAAAGATCCATTTCCCGTCCCGGTGTTTGCATGTTCATCGTCACTAAATAAATAAAACCACCTCAAAATTTTTATATGACAAACTAAAAGTTCCTAGAAGGATTTTCACAAAGCTTAATGTCATAATGACAAGATCACCGATACCAAGAGTGCATAATGGATAAGGTTGTGACAGCTGACAAGATTTCTATCAGGCAAGTACATGCTCTGCGCGCTAACGGCTGACCCCCCACAAACTTGTACCTAGTGAGCCACAAATGTGTACCCAGTACACGTTTCTGTACGCTCCCTCGCCGTAAACACAACGCCTGCGTGCGACCAATTTGTGTTTGCTTCGAGCTTTACAACGCAAAGATAGCGTTCTAATTTCTTTGAATTAAGCATATAAATTTGCTGGCTTTTTCCTACAGAGGGGGGGCCCCCAGAGATCCGTCCCCCCCAGACTTGGGTCGCCCTCCCCCCCAGGATTCGGGCCTCCCCCCCCCCCAGAACCCCCACCCTAAAGTGCCCGGAAAAATAGGGTTTTGAGGGAAAATTTTGAAAGTTTGTTCCGGCTTCGCCGGATATTTACCCATTTTTAAGCATTTTTAGCTATTTTAAGCTTAAATTTAAGTTAAAAATAGTCGATTTCTTAGCTCAGCAGCAAAAAATAGCTATTTTTAGACATTTTTCTAAAAATTTTTCTCCCCCCCCAGAAATCCGAGCCCCCGACCTGGGAGGGGGGGGATCCCCCCCAGAACTTTTTGCCTAGGAAAAAGCCAGATTTGCGGGGGGAGGTCAACCAGTTAGCGCGCAGAGCACCTGCAGCAGATTACAAAGAACCCGCCAGCTGTCACACTCTTATATATTACTGGGCTTTTTTTACTGGGGGGGGGGGTGGGGGGCGCCCCCCCCCCCAGTTTTTGGGTCCC
Organism: Trissonchulus latispiculum; assembly: GCA_030248195.1. NCBI lineage: Eukaryota > Metazoa > Nematoda > Enoplea > Enoplida > Ironidae > Trissonchulus > Trissonchulus latispiculum. The sequence continues at coordinate 80,318 of JASAND010022732.1, read as the reverse complement.
CCCCTCTCGACCCCTTCCCCCCCACTCGGCCCCACCCCCACTTTTTTGGGCCCCCCCCCCACTCACCATAAGGTGCCCAGAAAATGAAATATTTTAAGGATTTTTGGTCAAAATTTTCAAAAATTTTCCGGCTTTGCCGGAATTTTTTGTCAAAAATCATCTATTTTGGTACTCAAACTCGATTTTTGACCACTTTTTAGCATAGTTATAGTATATGTAGAAAACAGGCTATTTTACTGCATTGTTTGCGATTTTAGCCCACTTTGGATCCCCCCCCACTTTTGGGTTCCCCCCACTAGTGGAGGGGGGCTCCCCCCACCCCCCCCCCACCCCTACTTTTTTCGTCTAGAAAAAGCCCACTATTATGTACTCTTGCTGATACACAGCTTTGCTAAAACCCGCCTTACCACACTGAACTCCAGCCAGCCACTGAGGGACTGGATCCATATTGCTGGAATCAGTTCGAAGACCTTTCGGATAGGATTTCATGAAAAACTGACTGGTGAATCTGGTCACATCTTTCAGCTGAGATTCCAGCTTTCCCAACAGCTTGTTCTCACCCCAGCTAGGAAAACTGTCCACCAGTTTCACTAAAATAATGACAACGCACCAAAAATAAATATACATTAACAGTTTTCGAACGAAAACCAAATCCAAACGGTTCCTGAGCATGGGAAAAAGTATCGTTTAATTTCAATAAGCGTTTTGATGTCATCAATCAATAATAAGCAAAAATATTGAGCAAACAAAGCATTACGTTTCTTAACATCTTGAGCAGGATCATGAACCTTTACGGACTTGAAGGCTATTACTTCAGAAAGCTTTCGAGACAACGGCAGCTTCTTCTTCTGAAACAAATAGACATATATAACAAAGGACATGATACGACGGAACTAAACGTTAAGCTCGAACATCGATCGAACACAAAATATTCTCCGAGTTGGGCAAACACCACTTTTTAAATTACTTAATTCTTAGGATTATAGCTGAAATTTTTTGGAAAAACGTAGCAATGAGGAACCTTATAGCAGTCGGCTTGGAACCTCTCAAATCAAAACTAGTTTTTAATTTATCGATTTGAAAGAGTATATGGTCATGATTTAATTTTTATGTGAAGTATATATACTTGACAATTACCACAGTAATCATCAGTATACTGTGGCAAGGTAACAGAAACGTAAAGCCTTGAAAGGCCGCCCCCCTTCCACGGATGTAGGCATCATTTAAGGTGACACTGTTGGCGCTACGGCTGTGTATGCGGGGATTATCACCGGCACCTCTCGTCCTGAAGCAGGGATGGCGATATTCTCCAAGGGTCACCTTTACCTTTACCTTACTATGACCACAGAAAACGGTTTTTGCTAAACCGCACTGATATGATGTAAATTTTGTGAGCAGATTGTGGAGGTAGTCAAGTTTGATGACAACTCTAATTTTGAGCCCATTACTCATTTCATACAAACTTGTTTTTATAGGTTTTCAAGCATTCCAGCTAACGATTTGTTCGTTATGTTACGAAATTTTTTATGAAGTTTGTCCACTTTTGAAGAAAATGGTTGAAAAATCCAGATTCCGGGGGGGGGGTGAGCGACCCCCTCTAGGGGAGGATGAGCTCCAGATCTGGGGGATCCCCCGCCCCCTCCCAAGCATATGTATGGTGGCACCTACCGTGGCCCGTAAAGGGTAAAATGCAACCGTGGTGGAATTTTCCACATGGATTCTTTTTATAACTTAATTTACACCAACAAATAGCAAACAAGCATACCCCAGATTTGTGACGAGGCGGAGGTTTTGGATGAGATCCAGGAGAGGGCGACTGAGTCAACTGTTGCTGTTTCGCCTCGTCTTCGCTATCATTGTCAGAATCTTCACTATCAGTGATGCCGACATGCAGGAGATTCGTGGGCAATTTCTTTCCCTGAAATAATGCAAGCATTACATCAAATGTAAAAATTATAAAAAAAATGAATTTAACAACAAAACAGACAAAACCACGCATTCTTTCATAACACCTGAAAAGTCAAAGGAAAGCTAGAATCCCTAGAGAACAAATAGACTATCTTTTTAAAATCTTCCTGGGACCGATGTTAAACAAGGTTGAGTTCAACCCGGGTTGAACACTGAAATTTTTGGGTTGGCAAATCCCCTATGGTCAATCCATCAAACATCAAAATGGTTATCAAACTTTTTTGGGGTTGGGTTAGCTTAACCCGGCTTGATCTGTTTCAACCCAGTTTTCAACACCATTTTGATGAAGCAGCCTAGTTTGTCGCTGCTGCAAACAAAACGATGCCTAATTCCTGTAAGTGCTTAGCTAGCTAATAATAATCAGCAAATAATCACAGCCATGCCATCTTCATATTAGTGGGTAGTAAAATAGCCAGAAAAAATGTAGTAGCAGAAACTAAAATTGGATCAGCGACGCTTTCTAATTATTATGCAATCATAATCACGAATTGCTCTACATGGTATTTTCTTTTATAAAATATCATAGGTGGTTTTAATAACTTGACCAACATTTCATAAAACTAAGTGAGAGGTCTCCGTCATGTCAATCCGGTTGGGTTGAAATCTGAATCCTCCTCACTCACAGACTAGAGTCCGCTGTTTCAACTCGAAAACCAACACAAAATTTTAACCCAAATTTAATGATAACAATGGGTTACAACTCAAACCAAATTTCAAATCCAACTATCTGATATTGCAATTCGGGCTTATTCAACCCTGTTTTGATAACATTAGGTAGAAGTTTTCAACCTCGATCTCAACCAGAGTTGAGTTGCTTGATAATAACGTTCCCTGGATGTTGATAGATGTCACAACTTTTAATGTTTCGACTTTCAAGGGAGAACCATCATATTTTGTGTTGGAAAACCAATTTTATGGAGAGAAATTTCCACCGGAACATCTCTGAGTCACACATCACTTTCTGTACGCACGTAGATCACTGCAGCTAAAGTCAGTCTAGTCTTAGTCTACCTTAGTCTTAGTATTTAAAATTCTAGATTACATATATACCCAAACACCGGGTGGTGGTGATCAGCAGTACAAGTACGTATATATGCAATAATGACTGTGTGAGCAGAGAGTCAAGTAAGCAATCCCATGTACCGTGTCACCCAGAAACGTGATGTGCTCTAGCAAGGGAGTTACACAGTCATAGAGCCAAACGATTCCAACGAATTTCAAGTATATAACTCTCAAACAGCAAGTTATATATACATTTCCTTAAATAGGTACGTGCTCGGTCTGTCCTGGAACTAGAAGTCCACCATAAAGGCAAAGTGACAAAAAATCAACAGCTATATATAAACAAAAACAGTTGATATGTTAAAAACCAGCTCAACCTAAAAAAACCTAAACTAAGGCAACGTACGTACAGTTTGATTTGCTATTTGATATGACAGGAAACAAAGAAATACTTAGGAAAGACAAAGACAGGGAGAAGAGAAAGAGAATTGAACTGGTGAAGATATCTAATGACACTCCACTCACTGAAAGCCGGTAAAGTCTAGTATCTTCCTCATTCTACCCCTTTCCAGTTGCTCTAACAATTCAGCCAGTCAGACCTTTCAAGCTCAACTTAACACAGAGTCACACTGTGTAACAAACTGGAAACACATTCACTCAACCATAGGATTGACTGAATCCTATTTTATGCTATTATTGTACAAATGATGATCAACTTCACATTGATTTGGATCTTTGCCATGATTAGTTGCCATCTCCACAGCTCCTAAACCTGTCTATATATAGTTTGATCAACCTGCACATAGAAGTTTATGCCTAGACCGTGTGTGTTTTTTTCAGGCCAGAAAACTGTACTTTTTATTGTAATTCCCATCCTTGACATATTGAGCAGTTTTCAACATAAACAAACGATTTCCAGTTCTGTCAATAAGTTGCTCCACATGACATGAGTCATGGATTTACTGTGTAATAAAATTTTAAAATTACTTTAAGAGCAATCTACGCCAGAAAAAATTATGTCAGTGCATGACGTCGACGTCAGACATTCGGAGGACTATCTGGACAAACTTAAGCCCGGTTCACACTGGGCAATAATTCCCATCAATATGGTTGCCAACAGCAATCTAAGCTAGGATAGTGAGCAAGCTCTGTGGCAATTAAACACGTAAATATGTCGGCGTACAGATTGCCACTGGACTGAAATTTTGAATTTTCGGCTGTATTGCCGGCAATCTTGGTGATGCAGTGTTAATAGGTTGCATTGCTGGCAATTGCCTTTGCTCCCAAATTGCTGGCAAGTAGATTGATTGCCTGCAGATTGCCTAGTATGAACCGGACTTAAAGAAAAGACGTCTTTTCCGATCAAAACTTAAATTATTTTGGCCGTCAAAAATATTCCAAAATTATTTCTTTGTTGAGCTTAAATGTTTACACCACACACAAATTAGAAAACAAAGGTAGGCAGGGCTTATCGAAATTTCTGTGTACACAAATATACAGCTCCACAACGAGTTTTCAACTTCCCACTCTATAGGTACGTATATACGCGTCATTAGTGTGTTAGAAAAACCAGTTCTATCCACATAAATCTATATCCGACATCACGTATACAAGTGTTTCCACATTCTGATCAATCAGTTCTCTGTTACACAGTCTCTTGTTTTGTGTCACTCTGTTCCTTTGTGCGTAGTTTCTGATGTGACTAAAATTTCACTGCTCATTTTACGCCTCGCTCAAGTTTAAAGTTTGATGAAGTTTTGATCAGTCTTCCTTCACAATTTAAGCTTTCATTGTCTGCAATCTGATATTTCAAAACTAATTTTTACAGTTAACCGTTCTCATTTGTTGCAGTTTAATTGTGCAAAATTTGGTATCAAATGGTGGTTTGGGGGTCCATGGTATCAAATGTTTCACAACATTTCACAATGCTGTGCAATAAAACAAGGGAATCATGTAGCTTTTATATACTATTATATAATGCAGAACTCTTAAAAGTTTAAAACAGTGAGTAAAGGTTTAGAAAATTAAAGGTTTAAAAATTTGTCTGTCTAGAGCAATTTTCCTTTTTTTGCTAGACAGCTCGAAATTCATTAAAACTTGGCAAACACGAACTGTTGTAGAAGCTAGATAGTATAATAGGAGTAGTTTGTTATTCACATTTTCACCAAAATTCATCCCTTTACAAACTTTTGCATAGTTACTTTGATTATTACCCTATTTTGGAAGGGAAGACTTCAAAAGAAGTCTCTTCTGTTATGTTGATGCAGGCTGTGGACTAACTTTGAAACGCAAGAAACCCCATACAATGCAGCTGCACCAGAACTTTCTTTTTTGTATTTTTAATGGATTTTCATCTGTTGTACATGCAGAAAAAAGCGTTTGCGTAGCAGAAAATTTCCAGCATGCTTGAACTAAACTGTGTATATTGGGTTCTCATGATGTAGTATAATATCTACACATTATATGAAATTTACAAAATTAGTTTATTTTCAGGTTTTGTTTTGTTTTAAAGGTTTCCTCTTCAAGTTTTCAATACTTGTTACTTGAACAATTTTACTTTACTTGACTTTATTTGACTGACTGACAGAGAAATGTGTACGTCAATTGTACACTGTCTACTTAATACTGGACTTGCCATAGCCACTGGACTCATTGTAGTGGCCGTTTTTACTCCAGGCTGGCAATATCTGGGAACCAGTCAACAGAAAGACCAAGCTCAAGAAAAGGATGAATTTCGGGAAATTTATGCTCGCGGCCTTGTGATAATCAAGTGCGGTCAAGACTTGGACAGTTGTTCTAAGGACTTCTGGAAGGTATGCATGTAAAACATTTCGCATAATTTCATCTACATGGTGTAACGGTGACACAAAAATGAAGTGTCTTCCTTTTCCAAAAGCTTTTTCAATTTACAAAAAATATAAAAAACTTTTAGTTAAAATTAATTATCCAATGATTTTCATGTAATATCACTTCGGAGTTAATGTAATTTTCAGAGTCTTCAAAAATACGAAAAAGTGGCCTTGGTGCTACTGGCAGTCTGCTTGGCTCTATGCATCAGCGCTGTCCTATATTCCTGCTTGATTGGCTGTACGTGCTGCTGCAGATCCTGCTTAATTTTCCCTTTAATCATACTATGTCTTCTTGCGCTTGCCTTTGATCTGACCGCCTTACTGATTTACTACTTCAAAACAACAGATGCAGAACAGTGGAGACTGATTATCGAACAAGTAAGGACTAACTAAGGATCCAATAAATGAGAGAAATTTAATTTAAATTTTAGCACTACATGTGTCTTTACGTAAGCGGAGTATTTGGGGGGGGGCAGGGAGGAGGGGTAGAGGTCCTGTTCCTACTAGGATATTTCATATGGCAGAGTAGTTTCACTTCTCCCATACAGTAAAAACCCCTGATGTAATGTAAGAAATGAAATTTTCACTTCAGCACGAGACCCAAGAAATTAGGATATCGGGTGGGATTCGAAACCGCGATTCGGATTAACGATCCGACGCACTGCCAACTGAGCTACGGAGGCTACAGTCGCACCATGGTAATCGAGGGAGTTGGTATTCAAAAAAGTAGTGACAGTGAATTAATTATGCGAATGTAAGATCATTCTCAGTTTTTCATGGAGTCTCAAAATATTTCTTAACTACTATTCAGCAAAATGGATTACGCCAAGAGGGATCAAGTTAACTATATACATTAATTTTCTTTTCTATGTTTATAGGAATTCAGAGGCATTGGTAACGGGTCGCCTACATTTTTCAGCAATTTCAATCTGGAAAATCTTCGCAGACAACTGGGCTATTCATTTTATCTGGCTGCTATCGGTTGCATAACACTTATCATAGATGCTATATTAGCCATCATATTAATGTGCACAGCAAAATCTTCACCAATTTGATCAATAGACGGAAAAATGACGTGATAATACCTCCTCCTTCAGAACAGAACACTAATAAATGTAATCCCTGTACATAAATAATAGCCGTATTAACTAATGTAATGCAATTGCTGTATTTGTATGTTGAAGACTACTTCTTATTTTAACTACCATTGCTTTATCTTGTACTTTTCTTTTAATTAAAATTGAATTAGACTGTGTGCTAAAAACAACATACCAACTTTTATATCCCGGACATTTTCAATTTGTCTTCGAATGAGGGCTTCTGAGTACCCAGCCCCCAGGGAAGAAATACTAACTACTGGAAAAGGCAATTGTCAATTTTTGTGCAAAGAGTTAAAATGAACGTGTCAACACATTTCGCTCAACGAATGCAAGCAATTCAGAACACCGTCGTGGAATTTCGATTTAAAATAGGAATTTTATTGTTCTCTGCCATTCTGCCTGTAGGCATAATATGAGGTGAATTACTTACTGACGGCGTGATTACTCGGAATTTACCTAATGAAAAGTAGTCCGTAAATACGTACCAGAGATGAAACCGGGTCACTATTTACTGACCCGGTGACCCGGTCGACCCCTGACCCGGTGACCCGGTATTTTTCAAAATTCAGGTGCAAAAAATTAAAAATAATTTATTGGGATGCGGTGAGTGTTTTTTACCATTTTGGACATTTTTGACAACTAAAATATCAAGTTTGGCAAAAGTTTTGCTTTCCTTAAAGTATATAGTAGTATTGGAAAGTGAATACTGTAAGTAAGCCGGAAAAAATAAAAAAGGTTTGCACGATTTTGCACTCAATAATGTGAAGTAAACTACATGTACATAGCTTTTTGAATGAAACAAATTGGAACAAAATACTTTAAAGTCATAACATCATCTAATTCTAATCATAGGGCTTCAAATTAGCACTTTTCTGTTTTATCATTATATATTTTAGTAAAATATTTCATTTAGTTGTATGATTGAAGTTTCACTCAGCGGAAATTCTTTGAAAATATTTTTTCGTATGGCTGGGATTCAGAGAATATGAAATAAAATCAATCACAATTGGTTCCTGAAGATACGTAGTAAGCCATAACAATTGCAAAAAATGCAAAGTGAATCTGTAAACCTTGTTTTGCTGAGATTTTCCTTCTTACTGAGATTTGAAACCCACAGTCTGACCCTCTCCCACCAAAAGTTTTTTTTGGTCAGGGCTCTCCCATTTTTAGGCTCACGTCGTGGCCCGTCAGTGGTGCTCCCCGCAGACCGCAGTCAAGAGGCGGAGAGACGAAGATCAAGGACAGAAACATGATCCCCAAGCAAAACTACCATACGGTTATTGGCACAAAAAGCACCGCAGTCACGCCAAGGGCAGTAGTAATCGTCCCTCCAATAACTACTGCCCCCCGCTTAGTACGTATATAATAGCAACTAAGAAGGCTGAAAGCTATATACGTGTACCCGCTCGTTACCCCACCAAAAGTTAGCAGCAGCAAGCAATAAGTCACTTACAGTAGATGGAGCATGGAGAATTTTAGATTTTAAAATAAAGATTTCAGACTCTCAGGGCCCATGTAACAGTTTTCATTTTTTAGTTAAGATTCAAAACAAGCATTGTAGTTTCAAACCTAGATCTAAGCTTGACAGGACATTACAAATATTATGAGGACACTACTACAGCGACAAGCATTTAAAAAACTACACGATTAAGTTAAGAATATTTCTATTGCTTGTTTTTGAGTAATTGTTGAAGTTTTCAGATGGCAAAAATTGGTAAAACTTTGAAAAATATCCTATAACAGCAAAAAAATTCCTGCAATCAAAAATACCGGGTCAAGACCGGGTCAGAGCTCCTGACCCGGTGACCCGGTCCATATAGTGACCCGAACTGACCCGGTGACCTGGTTTCATCTCTGATACGTACATCCTTGAAACTAAGCTGAATCTAAAGGTCTACAGTTACTGCCTTTCCTTAATTTCTATAGCATCCGTATCAAACTACGTCACACACAAATTACCTACGCAAACATGCACGAATATAAAACAAAAGCCTTTCTCCTTCAATAATTACACACCACAAACACCTCATCCCATCCGGCACCCTCCCTCCCCACAAGAAAAGCGAAGACAATCCAGCCTGACCACCGAAAAATTTGAGGAAAAATTTCAACTGTTTTTGGTGTGTTTACTACTGCATTATGAAAGGCAAATTGTAAAAGCGTCCCTAGGATTGTTTAATGTTTAGTGGGGGGGGGTTGCGGAATCCAGCTTTTGACCTCTGTGCTCCGTGCCCCCAGCCGACAACTTCCCTTCTCCACTTTTTTGGCTTCTCCCCCAATCACTCCAATCACCAATCTCCTCAATCACCCAACAAGGAGCACAGAAAATGCCAATTTAAGGATTTTTCGTCAAATTTTTTGTTCAAAAATTGTCTATTTCGGGTAAAACTTGACTGCTTAGCACTACTTAGCTTAGTTTTCTGGGCACCTTATAGTGAGTGGGGGGGGAGAAGCCCACAAAGTGAGGATGGGGCCGAGTGGGGCGGGACACAAAGTGTGGAGAGGGGCACCCCCCTCCCCCAGTAAAGTAGTAAAAAGCTACTCCATTTAGCGACCTCTCCCCATTCGAGGATGTTTGGGAGGCCTAAAGTTTCAAAAAATTTTCCAGCTTCGCCGGAGATTTTTCGTAAAAATGGCTTAAATCCTGGCATTTTTGAAAGCTTTTTGCGACGTGTAAAATACGTCAAAAATACCAGTTTACCTCATTTTTGCACCCCCCCCCCCTGGGTCTGGGGCGGGGTTCCCGGGAAGGCCCCCCCAAAAAAACCTAAAAATTCCCTGATCACTATTTGTTCAGGAAAATGTAAAAAAATAAATGGATCAAGATTTAACTACAGATCATTTTTGTCTTTATCTAAAAGTCTCTGTAACTACAAAAACGAAACAAACCTTAACAATAATTTTATTCTTTAGGTCATCTGGGGATGGCAGTTCAGCATCAGTTTCAGTGAAATGTCTCCGATAAAGTTTAGATCCAAAAATGTCAGTAAACAAAGTTGCCATTTTATCTTGTTGCTCAACCGAACAATGATTTTCCACAGAAAAAATTACCGGATATCTGAAATCAAAAGGAAGCAATGCACTAAAATTCGTGGAATATACGTTTTTGGAAAGAATTTTTGGAAGAATAATCTTCCCAGAATTCGCTGATTTCGGTGGAAATACTACAACAATAGATAGCAATAATTGAAATCTGCCTCCCGGAAATTGAGGCAGTAAAAACTTCAAAATTTTAGCTAGCCCCTCCGAAATTTTTTCTGGGAATTTCATAGTGCATTTTAGAAAGTTTCCAGTGCAATCCTGAAACTAGATCTAAACTGGAACTGGATCTAATTTTTTAAAAATTTTTCGTTTACGCAGGAAGCATTTAGTACTAAAGCGTACTTTTACTCATTTTACTAATTTCACCATTTAAATCTTTCTTGTCTTAAAGTTTCGTTAGTGAACATACCTATGCAATTGTCAGTCAGCAGGAGTTTTAATATTAATTTGACATTCACAATAAAATAACTCTCAAAATCGATTCCATACGAAAATAATGTAATTTATCCAGTACAAGATATCAGGAAACTTACGGGGAAACTTTGAATGCATAGTTATTTATGGCATAGAGAGCGTCTTTCAACAAGATGGGCTTCACAAAGGTATGTCCATGTGTAATGATGGGATCACCGTCAGGCCCATCCCATACATCCACTACAAATACGCACAAGCTGAGGACTACTATAGTACGACCAAAAAATGTGTGTACAAACTTCGACCGTTTATAGCAGATTAACCTTTGGAGCAAACCCCAACAATGTATATATTTATAGAATCGTCAGGAACTCGAGATTTCGAAAATCAGGAGAATTCCGGTATTCCGGGTTTCATTCACGGAAAATCTAAAATTGTTAGTTTTTCGCCAAATTTTTATCGCAATCAAAATTTCGTTTTCACAATCGAATAGAGCTGGTCCCGCTGCATATTTTTGCTCTTACAAGTTTTTCACGAAAATGCACCCAGTTTCCGGAATTTCGGGTTTTCAAAATTTCCGGATTTTAAAAATTTTCTCCAATGCCCACAAGATGGGTATCATTCGAAAGCTCTTATCGCGCTGAACAACTTTTGTATTATTACTCTTGAAAAGGCACACATTTCCCGGAATTCGAGAAAACCGGATTTTCCGTGATTTTCCGGATTTTAAAAATTTTCTCCAATACCCCACAATATGGGTATCATTCGAAAGCTCTTGATGAGCTGAACAAATCTTGTAATAGAACCAATGTCTGAAAATGCACCAAATTCCCGAAATTCACGAATTCCGGATTTCGCTCTAGCTTGGAAGGTTTTAGCGAACTCCGAGAACTGGGCTCATTTCTGCGAGTTGCTTCTATTACAAGATTTGTTCAGCTCATCAAGAGCTTTCGAATGATACCCATATTGTGGGGTATTGAAGAAAATTTTTAAAATCCGGAAAATCACGGAAAATCCGGTTTTCTCGAATTCCGGGAAATGTGTGCATTTTCAAGAGTTCATTCTATTACAAAAGTTGTTCAGCGCGATAAGAGCTTTCGAATGATACCCATCTTGTGGGTATTGGAGAAAATTTTTAAAATCCGGAAATTTTGAAAACCCGAAATTCCGGAAACTGGGTGCATTTTCGTGAAAAACTTGTAAGAGCAAAAATATGCAGCGGGACCAGCTCTATTCGATCGTGAAAACAAAATTTTGATTGCGATAAAAATTTGGCGAAAAACTAACAATTTTAGATTTTCCGTGAATGAAACCCGGAATTCCGGAATTTTCCGGATTTTCGAAATCTCGAGTTCCTGAGGATTCTAAAAATATATACATTGTTGGGGTTTGCTCCAAAGGTTAATCTGCTATAAACGGTCGAAGTTTGTTCACACATTTTTTGGTCGTACTATAGTTTACAGTTTAGTGTTACATTTGGCAACAAATTCATTATCTAGGGTAGGTGATCAACAGTTTCTAATTTCAAAAACTTAAGCAAGAGCAGAGTAATGCATAAGAGCAACGGTATATACATAATACATAAGAGTATGACAGCTGACACTCAGCGCGCAGTATACTCTATGTATCCGGTATACTTTACACATCCTCTTAGTGCCCAGAGGATGGATATCACGCATATAATGCGTAGAGTATGCCAGCTGCCAATCTCTTGGGTATTGTGTACTCTTCATATAATCGCTATACTCTATGCAATGTAAGCATGATGCATCGTCAGCATGCTAACAGCCGATCACCTCCGCAATTCGGACCTACTAGCACATGAACACATAGCAAGAGGGGCGTACCTACCTACATATCCAATGAACACCAACTTGCGAATGGATCGCTAAGGTCTAATTTGCAACGGAGTGCAGAAGTTTCAATTAGAGAAAAACACACTCTCGTCTCTCGTCTAGCTCCGTGCTAGCCGTATCAAGGGTAATAAAGTAAACATTTAAGGGAGGCAAAATTTTCGAACTAAACAACTCAGTAAATAGTTGAATTAAAAAAGCAAACTTGAACGCAAAGCTTACATTCTACCAGTCTTGCCCCTTTCTTCAGCGCATTTACATAACCTTCTACAGATGCTTCTCCCTGCAACTGGTGTCCAACCAGATAACTGAAAAATTTAAATTGTTAGCTTAACAACAAATACAATTTTTTTGGCTGGTACAGGAAAGTAAGAAAAGGATGGGGTGTTAACTGTGAATCAGAGGTTATGGATTGAATACCCATATGGGTCGCATCAAATGTCGTTGTTCCCCTCTTTCGCACCACTTCTTACTTATCGCTGCTAAGACACTTTGAGACCAAAGGTTTGCTACCACCAGGCTAATTATGGGCTGGCGTAAGCGCTCTCAAAATGTAACTACAGTATGGGGGCGAATTAGAGGCGAACATAGGTGGGCGGTCGCCCCCCCCCATTCCCGAAACCAGACGTAAAGGAAAAATTTTTTGTCCGCGCATAGCGCGAACATAACATTCAAAAATATTCGTGTCTTCGGTGCGAAATTGACTTCATTTACCCTTATTTTAGCGTTTTAGACCTTGTTTTTAAAATTTTTTGCAACTTTTTTAACATTTTCAAAAATTTTCGAGCCTTCGGCGCGAAATTTACTCGACTTTTCCTTATTTTACGCTTGTTTTTGCATTTTAAACGTTGTTTTTAAAAATTTTTTAGCTTCTGGGGGGCGTCGCCCCCCACACCCCCAAATGTTTCTGAGGTCCGCCCCCCCCCTGAAAAAATTTCCTATGTGCGTCACTGGGGTGAATAAAAGTTGTTTGGCTCGATTGTGTCTCAGTGGTTCCGACCACATCAGCCGGTTTAGCGCATGGAAAGGCGCAGGCTCGTTAAATCCGCTCCTGGTCGGGTCCGATATTTTGGGCGCTTTAGTGACCCACTTGAATTCGTTCCTTACCGTTAATAGAAGTGGTCAATTTCTATTTAATTAAAAGTCACACCAGATTTCTGGCTAATACACATTTCAGAAAATAAATGTAAAACACAACGGCAGAAATGACTTGGCTACATAAACACAGAATAAAGCAGAAGAATAAAATCTGAGTTGTTTAAACAAAATCAGAAATCAGAGGAGTTGAAGCTCTTGGAATAAATATTATATAATATAGTCTTATCCTGGACTGCACCAACGAAGTTTAAAAATAGCAGCAGAATAGCAAAAGGTTAACTATTGATTTCCCGTTCAAAAATCGGACTTAACCTATTTGCTATTCCGCAGGTATTCTTATACTTTGCTGGTGCAGTCTAGGGTAAATAAAAACGAAAACATGAACCGAAAAATCTAGTCTAACATACGTATTATGACTAGAATTGATAAAATAGTTAATTATGGGAAGTGACATATCCTGGCAAACACTTAAATGCTCACGTTTCAAGCAGCTACCCCACTCTGATTTCAGCAGTTTACGGAAACCTAAAAATAAACTGAAACAAAGTTAGTGACTACATACAGTTTAGTATAAATATATAAATCAGTAAAAATAACAAAAACTGCAGAAGCTATGAAGTTCTTCTTCTATCAAGTTCAAGCAGAATCAAGTTCAAGCAGTTCAGTATCAAGTTCAAGCAGAACTTCTATCAAGCTACAAAGAAGCGTCACATCGTGTAATGACAGCAAAATCCGAAATCGTAACATTGTTGGCTAAGGTCTGACCAAAAAATGTAGAAAGCGAAATTGTTTTCTTTATATCTCAAAAACGCTTCAAGATAGCTGCCACAAAGTATATATTTTCTGAACCGGACTGATGAGATCTTTATTTTCGTGAAAAAATTTTCCAATTTTCAAAACCCTTTGATCTTTGCCGCTTTTTCGAATTTGACTACTCGTGACTCGCTCAGTGGAAAAATTTTTGGATTAGAATTTTAGGACCGCATAGGCGTCAGCTTTGATCTGATATATGTGGTATTTCAAAATTTGAAAGTAGATTTTTTCGAAAATTACTACTTTTTGACCCAAAAGGCATAGCAATTCTAGCAAAAGTAAGTAAAATAGCATAATCATAAAGTTCAGTCTGAGATGAATCCAACGATATAAACTTATCGTGGCTACGACTTATATTGCGCCAGCCGCCAGCCATGCATTTTTAAACAATTTCCCTTATTTCAGCTGGTTTTTCCTGTCTTTGATGTTGCCGTCTTGATTTCCTAACCAGTGTCAACTGTTGAAGAGGTTTATTCTACTTATGCCTAGTGGAATTCATCATCATCATCATCTTCGGAGGTCGGATCAGGCAGGGCCTATATACGGCGGGCCAGAAGCCCACTGTCGCGGAGGAAGCATAGGACGGCTACCGGGGATTCCCGTAGGCAGGAAAGATTTGGGTTTGGACCAAGATGGAGAAACCGTGGTCTGGTGTGACTGGGGCACCGTAGAATAAGGTGCTCCAGATCCTCATCCTCCCCCGACTGGCAATGGGGGCATGCTGGGCTGGGGTAGGCTATCGGGTCGAAGGTGTGTTTGACAGATTGGAGGACCAGGCATTTTGCGGTACGTAGTTGGCTAAGCAGGGATCTGTCCTTTCGGGTTAAGCCTGCCTCGTTTGAAGCAGGGACAGGGCCGAAGTCTCCGTAGATTTGTTTTCCCTGAGGATGGGCTAAGCCTCCTCTCCATTTACAGTCAAAATGTCTTCTGATCACTGATCTGGCGGTTTGAAAGTCGATCGGTGGCTGTTGCTGTGGGAGGAAACACCCTTGGCCAGCAAGGGCGTCTGCGATTTCATTACCCGGGACTTCAGAATGACCCGGCACCCATTGGAAGATGAGGTGGTGGTGGGATAGCGCCTTTAGGTTGATGTGCACTTCCCTTAGCAGTTGGCTGAAGTTTGCCCGGAGACCACTCTTGAGCAACCTTACAGCAGACTGCGAATCTGTGCAGATAATGATGGTAGAAGGTGCTGGTAAGGTGCCGCTGTTTTCCCGGACCCAGTCCAGAGCCTTGCAGATTGCGGTAAGTTCCGCTCTGAAGCTGGAGCAGAACTTACCAGCAGGATAGCTCAGCTTCGCTACTTCGTCGCCGCCGCCAGTAGTTACGTAGATTACACAGCCTCCATTTTCTACTCCGCCGGCCGCGGCTCCATCCGTCCAAATGATGACAGACGGCTCCGGGTGGGCTGCGAGTGCTGCATTTGTAGCAGCTAACTTCACTGGGACTGGGTCGGTTTTCCGGACAGGCACAAGTAGCTGTGGATAAGCTTCGTCCACCAGCAACTTGTCGGACGGCCTGATGATGGCGGATGGCAGGAGGGGATCTCTGGTGCAATCTTCAAGGCCGCATTGCCTGGAGATCGTGCGGCCCGCATCTCGCCAGGACGGCTGGCTCTTCAGGGATCGTTGGTTGGCAGCAGGTTGGTCGCATGAGGTTCGCCTTGGGTTTGCCTGTGGGAGCCGCATAGACTTCTCATATGCCACAGCCGTCAGCTGCTGCCGCCTAAGGGACCAGGGAATAAGATTTGCCTCCAGCAGCAGCAGTAGCAGCAGTAGCAGCCTAGTGGAATTCTGCCTACTCATCGTCACAACTCAAAAGTGGAAATATGCCTACTCGCATTAAGCAAAACTAAGAAGTGGAATTGTGCCTAATACAAATCTCAAAACTGGAATTATGCCTATTTCGTCTTAACTTTACTGAAATGTGCTTTCATGTTTGATTTTACCTTGTATGTTTATGCACTTGCACCGTCCGATTATTAAAAATACAACAACAATAACAACAACAACAACAACCTACTACACAAGGTCGAATTAACATCGTTGTTATTAAAAGTTACTAGTTTTTGCATTAAAATTGAAATTTTTTCATTGTTGTAATTTTTGAAATTGAAAAAGCAATTTTGAATTTTAATTCAAACTGCAATTTCTAACTTTTTCGTAAGTAGTGCAGAATGATTTGAACTTTTAAGCTTAAATATAAATTAATGTCTTCATGCTAGATTACTTTATTTCACAATATTCCGTAAGCAAAAACAGCATGATAGTTTTGAAAAACTGTGATTACTTATTTCTTTGTCATTGTGAAATAAGATTTGAAGTTTGACTGCCGTAACCT
Source organism: Trissonchulus latispiculum (assembly GCA_030248195.1). Classification (NCBI taxonomy): domain Eukaryota; kingdom Metazoa; phylum Nematoda; class Enoplea; order Enoplida; family Ironidae; genus Trissonchulus; species Trissonchulus latispiculum. Next base: position 63,839 of record JASAND010022732.1, on the reverse strand, counting down.
GAGACTTATCTAAACCTAGTAGACAAAGTAGGAATAATTCCACTAGGCATAAAAGTAGTAGGCACAATTCCACTTTTGAGATTGTCTGAGTAGGCACAATTCCACTTTTGAGTTTTGAAACTGCTCAGCGGCTACATCAAAAGAGTAGGCACAATTCCACTAGGCAAAGTGGAATACACGGTGTCAACTACCAAAAACCAGCTGAAATAAGGGAAAATGTTTAAAAATTCATTGCTGGCGCAATGGGAGTCATAACCGCGTAAACTTTATATCGTTGAAATACAGCTCAGATTGACCTTTATGATTACGCTATTTTTACTCACTTTTGCAAGAATCGCTATGCCAAAATTTTGGGTCAAAAAGTGGTATTTTTCGAAAAAATCTACTTTCAAATTTTGAAATACCATATAATATATCAGATCAAAGCTGACGCATAGGCGGTCCTAAAATTCTAATCCAAAAAATTTTCCACTGAGCGATTCACGAGCAGGAGCCAGTCAAATTCGAAAAAAGCGGCAAAGATCAAAAGATTTTGAAAATCGAAAAATGGAATAACTCACGCAATTTCAAACTAAAAAGCTGCAATTTGCTGTGTAGGACTTTCAGACAAGAGGACAATTTTCCTGAAAAAAATCGCGGTAGTACCATGTACCAATCTTTCTGGACATATAAAAGCGGCGCCCTTTGAAATCGCACCGGAAATTTCAAGAATTTTTCACTAAAAGAAAGATCTCATCAGTCCGGTTCAGAAAATAATTTCGCTTTCAACATTTAGATCTCATCAGTCCGGTTCAGAAAATAATTTCGCTTTCTACATTTTTTGGTCAAACTTTATTTAGTGTCTCCTATCACCCCAAAATAACGCATCTCCGTTATTGTAGTTCTTTCCTGCATTCTCGTATTTAAAGTGGCGAATATTATAACTTAGTAAGCAGAAATTACTAGGCTGAGCGCCTACAACCAGAAATTAATTTATTTTTCCAGCTGTTGTAAACATTGTTTAAGCTTCAGAAATTCTTGGTATATAGGGATACAAAGATAACCCGTTTCGTAGACTAACCCGTTTCGCTGAGCAATTTTTTCTTTCTATTGCCTTCTGAAGGCTCAAATTTTTCAATCAGCTTTTCACAGTCCTCAACTGATATATTCTGAGCCTGAAACAAGCCGATGTCAATTCTACACAGAACAGAAACAGAGCAAAGAATATACGAACACAATCTGGCTTTTTCCTACGGGGGGGGGGGTGAGGGGCGCGGCCCCCCAGACTTCAAAAGTCAACAAAAATAGGGTTTTGAGGATAAGTTTTCAAGTTTGTTCAATGATATAAAGGATTTTGTGTCCTTTTGTAACATTTCTTAGCTATTTAAGCTTAAATTTAGGTTAAAAATAGTTAAATTTTTAACTGAGCAACAAAAACCATTTAAGCAAATTTTTAAGCATTTTTCGAAATAATTTTCTCCCCCCCCCAGACCTGGGTGGGTACACTCCCAGAAAGCTTTGCCCAGGAAAAGGCCAGAAATGATAGCATAGAAACACGAATAAATTGCGATCAATTAACCTCATATATTATTTGTATTTTGTACTGTTCAGCAAGCAAGCACAACTGCAAAAGCTTCCAGTCAGAGCTTCTGATTTACTGAAATGGGTCAGCTGGACCTATTATAATGGGGGGGGGGGGGGCTTCCCCCCCCCAATAAACACCCTTCCCACCAAAAATCACCCCCTCCCCCCAAAAGTGGGTGCCCCTTTTGGTACCAACTTTTGCTCTGAAAAAATTGCTGAGATGAGAAGAGATTTTTCGTCGATTTTTGCTTATTTAAGCGCGATTTTTGCACTAAAAACGAACTTTTTTGGCGATTACTATAAAAATAGAGCCGTTTTTAGCATGTTTTTAGAAAAATTTTGAAAAATCCCCCCCAATAATGACTCGCCCCCTGAGGGCCCCCCAAAGAGCCCCCCAAGAAAAATTCACTAAAATAAGCCCAGGTCAGCAGCAGTCAAACCAAGACTATTAATTAAATAATCTGGTTATATTACTCCGAAAAACCCAAAATTAAATCAACAAGTGGAACTAGGAACCCCTTGTTCATGAACAAGAAAATCGCGCAGATCAGTCGGAACTAGGACGGCAACACCTCCACTAGAGTACCTAAAACAAAAAACAGTCACCAAGCACAAGCGGTGCAACATCTCAAACTTTCATTTGAAGTAAGAAAGAACAGGGATATGAGATGGGTACAAAACAGAATTTTTAGCTTAATCGCCTAACTTTAGTTCTTGAGCTGTAGTCAATTTTATAGGCACAGCAAAGTAAATAAAGAAAACTCTAAACCAGTATATCGTAATATGAAAACACTACAAAAAATAAACTAAGTTAAGGGAGGGGGTCGCCGGGTACCAAATTTTATAGTGACTGATTTCGCTCATTTTCGGGTGTAATATAACCCCATGTGTCCAAAAACAAGACAGATTTTTAGAGTCCACGGTCAATCCATTTAAGAGACATTGCAGTTCAAATCCCTACAATTTAGTATTTACGTCACTATACCTCTCTGAGGGTCTCGTAGTCGTGTACACATAGGGTGACAAAGAACTACGGCCTAGCCAATACATTAAATTAAAGCATCTATCGGGGGCTATTTATTGCTATACAAATGAAAATGATATATATGTATATATATATATATATATATATATATATATATATATATATATATATATATATATATATATATATATATATATATATATATATATATATATATATATATATATATGCCAAGCAACGAGCGAGACGTTTGAACGATTTCATCAAGCTCCTTCCGACTGTTATTTACTTCAAACTTTAATGCGCTTTAACTTTCTCATACTGCTTTGTAGAGACTTGGTGCAACAAGATAAAATGTTCAGGACATCGAGAGCTTCAATTTGATATAAAACTTGGCTGTATTTGAAAAATTTGAAAATTTGCGATTTTTTGACTCTAGGCCTCCGTATCGCACTGAGGCATGCGTCCACAGTTAAACACCGGCAATTGCAGTGACATTTAGCACAGAACTTCCTTTCATATGTGCAAACTGGCATACCGAATTTGGTTGGAATAGCTCGGCTTTCACCCGACTTATGGACCTTATTTCCAAAAAATTGAGAAAAGTACGTAAAAACGCCAACGCGGTAACCAAAAGTATAAACTACCCACAAGTAGCAGCATGGATTTTGCGTATGCAAATTGAACCTCTATTTGTGTACTGTGTTAATATCTATACGCGAAATCTGTGCAGTAAACGGTTAGTTCAGGCCACGACGAAACATTTCTTTGGTGACGTTTTTGTAAGTCAAATTTATGCAAAAACCGGCTTCATCCAACTTTGAAAATTTCTAGAAATTCGCTGAGCTAACGCAAAAACTCCTCATATAGATATTAAAACGCTACCCAGTCCAGATTAACACTTCGGCACGCTATAGCTCTTTTGCTCTTGCACAGCGCTCAAACTTTTGGTTACCGCGAAATTTTCCTAACGTTTCCGTTTTCCTATGTTTAACACATGTCGGGGTCACCTTTGGAGGACTATTGTGAATGATGGGGAAAGTTTTGCAACAAACGCAACTGTCTTGTTTTGCGGACCCATGGGGAGTACAAAATATGTGAAATTGAGAAAAATCGGAGATTGTCGAAAATTGGCGACCCTCCCCTTTAACTTGCTACAAAACTATGCTAGAAACGTCCAATTCAAAGTAAGCAATGACAAGCCGAAAACGCACATACTAAGTTCACCCAGGGACGGATCCCGAATGGACGTGGAACACCGTAGTGATTGGTCTTGCAATGCTTACACAATACAACAGAACGTTTTACTGAAAATCACTATTTCTACCGTCACAGAATCCCGGATCCGTCAGTGCCTTCACCTCATAAGTATGTTACGGCTACACTTAGCGCTGAACATTAAAAGGGGGAGGTGGGGGCCCATAAAGACAAAGTGATACGAGGATGTTTAAATTTATTACACTTAGACTCAATCAAAATAAGCGAATTATTCTCTAAAAATTGAGCGAGAAGCGTGAAAACAAACTAAGCACTATAAATTATGACAGTCTCAGTCGACAGAAGATAACAATACAGGGTTCCATACTTATAATATATTGCTTAAACTTGAAAAGCAGATCAGTATGTTTGGAGATTGAATCAAGAACGTGGAGATTCTAGCTACATTAAAAGATAAGCAGCTATTTTTTAATAAAACAATTAATTTAGAATGCAGGAAAAAGGTATATATTTAATAGTAGAAGCTTTGCTAAAGACCAGTTAAAGAAGTTTTTAAAACAAATTTACAATCTCAACAAGTTTAATCAATGACAATGACATGAAACTGAAAACTGCAATGCAAAACATGAACATGAAAAAGCAGCATACAACTATAGCATACAGTACAATAGTTGTTATCATATGATAAAATGTGCCAATTATCATAATTCGCTTCAGAAATCAGCCATTCTCACTGCCACTGCGGCCGTCAGACCGAAGCATTTCACGGGCCTGGTAGAGCCGTAAAAATTCAGCCAATGCAGGCCTCTAGTTCAAGGCTCCAAAACGAAAATATATGTGTCTTTAAATTTCAGTAATAGAACAAAGTTACTAAAGTCTGGTCCAGCTAGACCCTTTCAGTTAAACATGCAAAAGTGATTGAAACTGTCAAAAATGTCATAAATTTTTAAACAAACATTGCTTATACTAAGAACTAAACAGATTCTGCAGAATAAATTAATGCAATCTTCAGATACTTATGAGAACTGTACCCTGAACCGCTTGCAAGCTAGGAAGAGTAATTTTCTAGCTTCCCGAAGACAGAAAAACGGGCAGTCAAGACTTACGTACTCCGTTTCATAGAATACCATTTTGTGAGACTTATTATAACTACAGCAAAATAGAATAGCCAAATAAAAACATCAACGCAACAAGATGCACATAAGAGATGCTGGGCAAATGGAAAATTTCCCACAAGCAAAAATTCAAAACGTTATATTGCCGCTTCCGTGGGGATAAATTCGTAATTTAATCTCAAATTGAAATCTCTTTAGCGCAAACGGGACAAGGAAATAAAGTTAAAATGTCCTACCCTTTCCTTCCCATTCCCACAGGTTAATAATCTTAATTTTAAGGCTGCAAAGAGAATCTTGCTTTGGAAATGATAATGACAATTTCTTGTTTTTAGCGTTCTGTACTGAAAGGGACTCAACGTTTTTGTTTCCTCCTGGAAATCTGGAGGTTCTGGCCAAATGGCATGAGTTTCCAGGGTACTTTTTAGAGATTTTTCGGGGGGGGGGGCTTCCCGGGGGAGGGGCCCGGGCCCGAGGGGGGGGGGGGGAATTTTCGGAAGGGGGAAGATTTTTTGCAAAAATGACCTAAAAATTGGATTTTTTGGCATATTTTACACGTAGGAAGGCAAAAAGTTCTCAAAAATGCCAGGATTTAAGCTAAAAATTGTCATTATTACGAAAAACCCCCGGCTCAGCCGGAAAATTTGCCTATTTTTGGCAAAACTTTGGGCCCCTCAAAAAACTCGGGGGGGGGGGGGGAAGCGAAAATCCCGAAGGGGCGATTTCGAGGGAGGAAGACATTGTCGGGGGGAGGTCAATTTCGGGGAGGGGGGCTCCGCCCCCCCCTCCGGTAAAAAATCCCATGGTTCCAACCACGGAAACCTCCCTGGATGCGACCACGAACCAAAATAAAATTATGTAAAAACAGCAAAACAAACTCTAAAAATTAAACGACAAAAGCGTTATCCGAAAGGCATTACTGCAACGAAAACCGTCGCAAGTTAACTTACGGTGTGAAGCAACTTGTCCTTATTTAGTGGAATAGACTTAATGTTTCCTGCCTACACGTATATTCGTAATTTTTACACAAATTTGAAGACGCGACTAATTACGGTTTTTACATTGTCCCGGCTCGCAGACTAGTGGCCGGACACCCTGCCGCCACTGCGTTACCTTCTTCAGTACTTAAAAGTGTCAATTTAATAAGCTGACGAATGTACTTACCAATTCATGATATCTTCAATTTCAGGACGCCTGGTGAGAGCTCTGAAAAAGGTGACAAACTCATCAGCGTTCAAAGAATCTTCTTTGAATGGACTTTCACCCTTTTCCCGTACATTGGCATACTGAAGAAAGAAATACATAAATTGGCATAGTGAAACGAAAAAGAATGGGTGCAAATTTATTGCTGTACTGTACATACATTTTAATCTCAAATACTCACGTCAAACCTGTGCGTCTACTCGCTAGAAAAGGACATTCTCCTATATATACTGTGTCTTACCGAAAGCGGGTCGAATAACTTATTTTCCTATTCCTGAGTGAAAAGTGCAGCTTTGCTTATATAAAACAACAGTACCAGACTGTATCTACGGGTTAGTATTGTAACCTCTCTCTATAGTCTTCATCTTCAAACAGACAGAAATTTAATCAACTAAACATGGGCGATTTCTGCACAATTGCAACCAAGTTTTCCAAATACTTATACTAACCGAAAATACTTCCTCAGCGAAATCTTTGCTGACTTCAATGTTCAGTGACTCTAACAGAGACCAAATTTCGGAAAATGATAATGTTCCATTCTGATTCTTATCCGCCTTACGAAAACTGTCCATTAACCACTTTCTCTCGTTGAAGTCAGAGACGTCAGCTCGCTGCTTTGCCATCAACTGTCTACAACAAAATAAGCACTAATTTCATCAAGACAAATGGATGTGGTGAATGTTCTTCATAGATCCTTCAATATTATTTATCCAAATTGTAACAATTACAACTGATTCGTTTAATCACAAAGGTATGAACAGTGTAAACAGGGATACCATACAAAAGAGAGAGTGTTCAGAAGGCGGTAAGAGAACCCTAGCATTCTCCACCCTTTGGTTAAGTCTTTTTGTTCCCCCATGTAAATATACACAAGCAGTTAAATATACTCAATAACTTTAACCCAAAGCCTTTGGTCATCAGCTCTCATAGCAGCCAAGTCAAGACATTTTTGAAATAAGACAGGATGTCGCAGAACAATGGAGAAGCAACAGCTTTCCTAAACAATGAAAAACTAAATCACCAAATAAAACTGTGAGTGTTCATAGAGATGACAAAACGCAGAGAAAATATTCAGAGCAAATAGGGATTGATTTGATAACAAATCTGGTTCGCTAAAGGTTTGCTAAATGAAATACATCCACGTTCCAGTCTAATACCGACAAGAGACTCCAAAACTGGGTTTTTTTGCGCCACAAACTGCGAAATTACGCAATTTTTTCTGAAATACGCAAAAAAATTTGGGCCTTTGCGCCACAGTACGCAAAAATTTTTGAGCCAAAATATGCTTAAAAATGCGATTTGGAGTCAAAAATTTTAAAATTCTCCTAATTTTTGCTGGGGGCTGCCGCCCCCAGACCCCCGCATTGTGTGTACATTTGCTTATTTGAGTTTACTCCAAAGCTTTATGGTTGTTTGTTGTTGATTGATGTTGATGCTAAAGCGTTGTATTGTATCAGCTATGTTTTGTTTTCCACTATATAATTCAAAAGTGAATTCTTGCGAAAACACACTCACAGTTCCGAAGTCCAATTTTCAACAAATTCCTGCTTATAAATGTTTCATATACGGTACATTTCAAGGAAAGAGAGTCAGTTGGAGAAATTTTAAAAATCGGTGAAATATCGCCATTTATCGGCGTTTTTCGCCAAAGTTGAAGTAAAGTCCAAACAGAATTTTCGAAAAGCCATTGCAAAAACTTTTCCTTGAATAATTTAATACTTTTCGCCATTATTGGCGAAAAGTTCGGTCTGACTGGACGAATAAATTTGCCCCGTCAGTCCGGACTTTTCGCCAATATTGGCGAAAAAGTATGAAATCGTTCAGGAAAAAGGTCTTACACTGGCTTTTCGCCAATTCTGTCTGGACTTTACTTCAACTGTGGCGAAAGTCGCCAATAGTTGGCGATATTTCTCCGATTTTTAAAATTTCTCCAACCGACTCTCTTTCCGTGAAATGTACCGTATATATTCTATTCACCCATTTTCGCGCTACGAATTGCGTAAAATTTTCGAAGGCTCCTCTCTGGCGTGGCGAAAATTAAGCATTTAAAAGGCTTTAAAACGTTAAATAAAGTATAAAATAACACAAAAATCGGTTTTTTGAGCGAAAACAGGCGTGGCGCAATTTTTTTCCAAATTACGCAAAAAAATTTGGGGCACTGCGCCACGGACCGCAAAAAGTTCGGACGAAAAAAAAACACAGCTCCAAAATCTGAAGCCTCTAGTTTCACTACTAAACTAATCATTAATCATAACAAGTAGGAAAAATGCTCCTTGCAGTCGCATGAAAAAGTTAATATGAGCTATGATGGTCAACATTTAAATGTGTTAAGGACAAGATATAAAATGTTTAATATGAGCCAACATCTAAATAAGTAGAGGACAAGATGTAAACGGCTAATATGAGCCGCTACGTTTCTCTTGGGCTCATATTGACGCTCATTTAGCTTTTGCTTACTTTTAATCCAACACTGAAATGGTTTGCATGAATAACGACGCATAAACATTAACTTTGCAAAGCAAAGCTAAATGTTTTCTTCTCTACCGCTACATCCAAGTATATACACATTTAAGGCCACCATATGAACTTTGAACCAGTTGAACCAGACCTGGCCAGCCTTGGGTCAGATCAGCAAAGTTACACCGCCACTGAATTCCCCATGCCCAACAACCTTTGTATGCACGATTTCAGCCTTCCAACTATCTCCAGTAGCTTGAACCAGGAACTGGTTCAATTTTGAACCAGTTGAACCAGATCTGGCCAGCCATGGGTCGGATCACCAAAGTAACACCACCAGTGAATTCCCCATGCCCAATAACCTTTGTATGCAAAATTTCAGCCTTCTAGCTATCTCCAATTGCTTGAACCAGGACCTGGTTCAACTTTGAACCAGTTGAACCAGATCTGGCCAGCCATGGGTTGGATCACCAAAGTTACCCCACCAGTGAATTCCCCATGCCCAATAACCTTTGTATGCAAAATTTCAGCCTTCCAACTATCTCCAGTAGCTTAAACCAGGAACTGGTTCAATTTTGAACCAGTTGAACCAGATCTGGCCAGCCATGGGCCGGATCACCAAAGTAACACCACCAGTGAATTCCCCATGCCCAATAACCTTTGTATGCAAAATTTCAGCCTTCTAGCTATCTCCAGTTGCTTGAACCAGTTCCTGGTTCAACTTTGAACCAGTTGACCCAGATGAACCAGGCGAGATACGGTGTCGGCACTATGCTCATCGTGTTCAGCGACCCCGATTTACTATATGTGGGTACCACCCCGAGGCCGAAAAACGCTGTTTTTCCCGTTTTTAGACGATTTTCAAATTTTCGGACTTAGAAATTTTTCAGCTTGAAGGTGTCCAAAAACGCTATTTTTTCCATTTTTGACCATCTATAAAAATCGAACCAGATCGAAATTCGGAAAAAAAACATAAACTTGCTAAGTTAAGTACCATTGCCTAGATATTAAAAAAAATAGTATAGAAAGATTTTTCCTATGGGCCGTTCGAAAAACCGAGTTAACACAAAATTAACAAAAATCATGCTGAATACAGAGAAAAAACCCCCACTTTCAAACCCGTAAGAGAAAGTCGATTTTTTCAAAGTTCATTTTTTCCGGGCAAGTTTGGTATCAATCGAAAGCTCTTGGCCTGGAGATTTCAAAAATGTAAATATTAGCTCTTAATTCCTTCCCGTTAATTAGTTATGCCTAATTAGCACTTTTCAAAATCCGCAAAGTGCCTTTATAGCTCATATTATGGGGGGCTCTCCGAGCACCCCCATGACACGGGGCCCCTTGACAGAATCTGAAGGACGAAAGACTGAATTGTAAGGTAAGACTACGGTCTCAGTCAGACATGTGCAGGAGGGGAAGTTCTGGGGGGGGGGGGTGAAGGGCGGCCGAAGGCCGCCGAAAAACCGGATTTTTCCGGTTTTTTACCGGAAAAATCCGGATTCTGGGGGGGTGAGGGACCTCTCTGGGGGGGTGAGCTCAGGTCTGGGGGGGGGGTGGAAACCCCCCCCCAAGCACACGTATGGTCTCAGTTTAGAAACCTATGGTCAGAAACATTTATCCCGTAGAATCCAAGTAGCCTAAGCTTAACGCCGATATAGACAAATTAAGTTTAAATTTAGCAATGAATAGTATTATCCCTAAAAATCTTATTCTCAAAGGTATGCAGTATATACTTACGTGTACGTACGTACGTACATAGGCATAATTCAATAAAATTGCGATGACCGAAAATTAAATTCTCAATCAAATTAATGGTTTCAAAAATTTTAAAATTTGGTGTTAATCATCGGGGCCAGCGACACTGGCGGACCCAGGGATTTTTTGACGGCAGAAATAGTGATCTCAAATATTCATTTCAAGCTTTTTCTTCAAATACACTGTGAACGTGCTGCTAAGAAAAAGAAAATTAGCGCAATGGCAATTTTCGGGGTTATGGGGGGGTCGGAATTTATGGGGGCTCCTCGAATGGGGGCGGTCCCCCCTTAGGGATAAGCCAGGCATCATGAGATTGTCCTCGCAGCTTCCTTCTGGACAGCCTGGAGTTTGGCCATGTTGGACTTCGAGATACGTCCAAGCTCCAAGCCATGCAGCAGAGCAGTATTCAAGCGCTAAGGCTAGGTGAGGTAGACAAGACAGAGATCCTCCTTCTTGCAACACCATCGGGCTACCGCCAAAGCTTTAAGGGTGTTGTTTGTTTTCCTCAGGTCGACATGGGCTTTGAAGGACAAGCTGGGATCGAATTTGATACCTAGGAATGTAAGGGTGTTGTTGTAAGGCAGCATTTTTCTGGTGATCTGTAGAACAGGACGCAAGCTTTGTTCTTCATTCCAGGTGGTAAACAAGGCCGCTTCGCATTTGTCCACGTTTTTTCCATGTAGTTATCATATGCCCAGTTGGAAATTATGTCTAAAGCAGATTGTAGCAGGGTTTCGACTTTCAGTGGTGATTTGTTCTGTGTCCAGGTAGCCAAGTCGTCCGCAGCAGAGAAACTGATACGCCAGCCGGCAGTTTACGAATGATGGAGTTGATAAAGGTGATGAACAGAGTTGGAGAGGGGACACAACCCTGAGGGACACCACTTATGAAGCGGCGTGATCGGCTTTTTGCCCCCTCAAATTCCACATGGCAATAGCGATCAGCGAGAAAGGAATTGGTCCACCTGGTAAGAAAGAATGAAGCTTTCAGTAGTGCCAACTCACGGAATAGACCTGCATGCCACACTCGATCGAACGCAAGGCTAGTCAATGAGAGCTAGGAGGGTCCTCTGGGCAGGTTTTGATTTGTTGAACCCATCGCTGGCTGACTGCACCATTCTCAGAACCTGGTCTTCAGTACAACGCAGAGATCTGAACCCTGCTTGTCGGTCATCCAGGACATTATTCGCTTCCAGCCTGTAGGACAATTGTTCCTTAACTAGCCGCTCCATGACCATAGCAATGCATGAGGCAAGAGGAGGTAAGAGATGGTAAGAGGGACGGTAGCTGGCTGAGTCTTCCGGTGGCTTTCCCTGCTTAGGGATTGGGATGACTTTTGCCCGACGCCATGATGTAGGACAGGAACCAGACTCTAGGCATTTGTTGCAGTGCTGCAGAAGGAAATCCATTCCAATGGTGGTTGGATGGCTTAGACGAGCGTTGCTAACACAGTTCGGGGCTGGGGCTGCACTGGCCTTGATTTTACCTGATTCAGTTGACCTGATTAAGTTCACCCATGAAGCAGGTTTTTTTTAAATAGGACCTGCGTAAATTTTGCGTATATTTGTTTTCGACTGCGTATTTTTAATTCCGACTGCGTAAAATTACGAAAATCGTTTCTCACCGTTATAAACGCTATAAACGCTTTTAGCGTCAAATTAACGCGTTATTAAGGAACGTCAGGTGTCTTAGCTTCATTTTACGTTTAATTGAACGATTGAACAGTGGTGTAAAAGTATGATTAGCTGATGCAAAATAGATAAGCAGGGAGTGGGGGGGCAGTCACCAGAAGTTGAAAAAATTTATTTTAGATTAAATTTGCTCTTAAAACTTTGAATTCTTTGCCTTGAGCAGTTTAATAGTAAGTTAATAGTTGGTTAGACAAATACATTGAGTGTTCCTTTGAACAGATAAGATTTTAGCTTAGTCAAATCAAAGTACAAACAAAATCAACGCATATACGTAGTATATTACGTTGAGCTTGTGGAGTTTTGGGGTTCCTTGAGGTAGTCCTTCACTAGGTGCTGCATAAGCCTAACCTACCAGTAGAGCTTTTGACCGAGTCTGGACGGCAGCTCTGCTCTGGAAATTGAAGTCACAGGGTGTTCCCATATTCATCTGACGGTGGTTGAAGAACTTCCTGGCTGACAGGCGCGCTGCTGTATCAATCAATGGAATCAGAAGCAAAATAAGGATATTTACGGGAGCTTTAGCTCCGGAAATCGATGCCTCTTTTCGCTGATGATCTGGCAATCTGGACGAGCGATGCTGTTCTGGACAACGCCTGCGCCAGGCTACAGGAGGGCTGGATGCTATCACAGATTGGGCAACTAGATGGAAAATGTGACTAAATGTCGACATATCTGAGGTCACCTTCTTCACAGAAATTCCTCATCGATGGCATGTTAAGAAAACTTCGCTCCAGACTCAACTCTCTCTCCTCTCTCTCTGTCCGTCACCAGCTGGGGGTGCAGCAGGAAAAGTACACGACTTTTGTATCTAGGATTTATCAGGTCTGTCCTCGAGTATTGTGGCGGCGCGTGGCTACCCTGTCCGGCAGTCACCAATAGGGATCGGCCGGAGCAAGGATTTTCGCTCCGCCCGGAGCCGGAGTTTTTCATTGCCAAACGGATCAATCGACCAATTTTTAGGCCATTATTTTCAAGCTGGAAATGGTTTGCCAATTTTTTGTTTATTTTAAGATTAGTGCAATCATATACGTACCTTGATTGAATTGTAGGTGCATTATTATTTACTGCATGTTAATCCCACAAATCGCTATAAAATCTTAATGAGTACAAAATGGCTATTTATCCTTGCTAAATAATATAGAAGACTAAGTTTTTAAATAAAATTACAAGATCCATATCTGTTGGAAATATGTTTGAAATGCGAAGTCTGCAGGGTCTACATAATAAATGATTGCAAAAGTTTAAAGGGTTAGATTGGTTTTCGGAAAGTTCAGAATGTCTTTCTGGGATATATACTTATTATATCCAACTTTGTAGCTAACTAGTTATATCTTCTTGAGCATGTTCATGTCTATAATTTGTTGTCGCAGTCATAACTAAAGGTATATAATAACATAACATATATATAACATAAGACACTCGCGACAACGGCGCAAAATTATATGAAAAATTACCATTTTTAATTCAAATGTGATACAAGTTATCGCTAAGATGCAATGAATTTGACTGTGAATAGCAGTATTGCACACTAAGCAAAAACTCCGGCTCCGGCACCGTTAGCTCCGGCTCCGGTTCCGGTTGCCCGGAGCCGGAAGGGCTAATTCCGGCCGGAGCCGGAACCGGAGCAGGATCCGATCCCTAGTCACCAACATCAATAAACTGGCTACAATCGAAAATGCAGCCGCCCGAGCCATAACTGGATGCACAAAGACAACCCCAACACAGTCCCTGCTGAAATCCTTCCTATTCATATACTCACAGGTCAGCTGGCGGCGCGACCCTACGAGAGGTCGATCAGAATTGGTGATAGTAATCCAACCAGCGCCCTAGCACAAAGACGTGTCAGGAAGCGACTCAAATAGACGGTAGGCTGGAGACGACTGGCTGAAGATACAACAGCTACAGCTAGTCTGTCGGAATATCCGAGGGAACCGTTTCCAAGACCCACAAATCCACCTTGGGAGCTAAATGGTGCTGTAAGCTTCCGGGATGAACTGGATCTGCCCATACGCGGAAATGATCTACCGGAAGTCAAACTATATATATATATAGCAGCTGCGGAATCCACAATTGTGGCGCTACCTCCAGCGCACATTATCAATCTGTACAGATGGCTCAGCGAGTAATGGTAAGGAAAATGGCGGCAATCGTGCGTCTGCCCCATGAAACAATCAAGATTGCGGCCCCTGCTGGATGGCACTCTTCTTACAGCTGAGCTGCGGCGGTCCGATATGCAATGGACTGGCTAACCCGAAATTCAGTCCGCCTAAAGAAACATACGATGGCCAGAATCTTCCTTGATTCCCAGGCTGCCATCCGACGCCTGGCTGTCGGACCTCCGAATCAAAAGGACGAAAGTGGAACAGCTATTTGGAAACTCCTAAATGGCAACGAACTGGCAGAAAAACAGTTTCACTTCCAGTGGATCCCTGGACATTGCAACGTCCAGGGCAATGAAGAAGCAGACCTTCTGGCCAGGGAAGCAACCCTCCTTGGCCAACGGGAAGTCCCAATTGACTATAGGTCGGCAAAAGCCGCTATCGATAGGTCATCTTCCTCGATGTGGCGGCAATGTCTTGCAGCATCTAATGAGGCAACCCTAAGTCTAAATGCAAAGAGGCAGTTCGAGGAAGGGCTAAGCAAGCTGGAACATAAAACTCTTTCGGAGCAAAAGCCATTGTCCTTTGCTAGCTGCCTACCGTTTGTGATTCCAACTTGACATTTCTGACCTCCTCTGTCGAAGGTGCCAGGAAGAACACGAAACTATCATCCATATCCTAACGAAATGCCCGGCCCTAACCCAACCCAGGACCAAAATTCTCGGGGCAACCGTGGGACCTGAAATAATGGCGGTTGAACCAGACAGGGTGGTTGGATACATCTGGGTCGGAGGGCGGCCGACGGTCGAATCCATATGGGGAGTCTCCACCTCAGTGTTTTTGTTCAAAAACGCGTGTAATTACACTTTTTTCTGGAAAATAGCAAAAAATTTGGCGACTGTGTAACGTTACACAAAATTTATGGGAAAAAATATATAACACAATATTACAAGAAACAAAAAATGCTCCTCCGGAGCATGGAAAAGTAATATGGGTGGGATGAGGTGAGCTTGCGAAATCAAGAGAGGGCTAGTTTTGAAAATGCTTAATATGGGGCTAGGTTCTAAAAGACAGGAAGACTAGGTTGTTGTGGGCGAACTAATATGGACACAGCGTCGCCGAACAACCCATATTCGCGGGAACCACTCCCTGTGGGCTGTCAATATGAGCCCGAGAAATGGAGCTGCTCATATTAAACTTTTAAATCTTGTCCTTTACACAAGTAAATGCTGGCTCATATTACACATTTTAAATCTTGTCTTTTCTCGAACTGAATGCTGTCCTTCTGGCTCGTATTGTATTTTTATGCGACTGCAAGGAGCATTTTTCCTGCTTGTCCTATTTCTTTTTTGGAAGTGTCCTACGGTCCATTAACAATTCCTATAGCAGTTTACATTGTAGCATACCCCATGTCCACCACTGGATTCATCGAAAGCTACAAATTTTCAGCTCATGACTTACCTTACCTAGTACACTCCTTCTCAAGGCAATGAGGCACTTGTACAAGTGCAAGCCTTCAGGCCGCTACAACTTCTCTTTTTCAAGTTACAGGGCATGCTGCACGGTGCAACGGTTGTGGCGTCGCAATGCAGCACGACAGCAGCTTCGCACAGCAATTGTAATACTCTCGTCGTGTCCATCAGCGACCCCGATTTACATACTGTATATGGACACCTCCAAATGGCCGAAAATAGCCGTTTTTGGGTACTTTTCCCAACTTTGAGCCTGGGCGAGGAACCACGGGCACCATACAGCCCGAGGGTCACATCCGTCGGTTTCGGCGATATGCTCATCGTTTTCAGCGACCCTGATTTACGATATAAGAGCACCAATGGCCGAAAAACGCCATTTTGGACGACTTTTTGACAATTTTCTATGTTGGGACCCTCGAAAATTGTCCAAGTCCGAATGTTCGTGAGCCCATGTTTGACAGTCTGTAAAAATTGCTAGGGGCCGAATTGGGCCAAAATAATCAATAGTGAACAGGTCCATGGTTTTGCTAACAAGATAATAATAGGTGAAAGTTGCCCCCATAAGGCATGTGAAAAATTATTTGGTGAGTTACGGGACATAAAGCGTAAAGAAGAAGCATCAGAGAAAAAACCCCCACCTAGAAAGTAGGTCTGAAAAATTAAAATTTTCAAAGTTCATTTTTTCCGGGCAAGTTTGGTATCATTCGAAAGCTCTTGGCGTGAGGATTTCAAAAATGTAACATTTAGCTCTGTACTAATTATATAGTACTCATTAGTTACGCCTAATTCAGTGTTTTGAAAACACGCAAAGTGCCTTTTTGGCTCATATTATGGGGGGCTCTCCGAGCTCCCCCATGATATGAGCAAAACTGACGACTCACAGCAAATTTTAAATTATTTCTGATTATAAAACAGAAGAGCATGAGCACTTACATCAACACTTTCAACAAAAGACCGCTTCTTCGTTGCCTTAAGAAATCCGTCCGAATGCCAACCAGGTCGAACTTCGATAATCTCGGACACATCTACTAAAAGGCAAAAACACACGTGTGTACTTACTGGCAAAAATAACAAACTTTAAAGGCTATTTTTTTGCTACTACTCTAACGCATTAATATTATTATTTTTGCTTTAAAAATTTGTGCTGATCGGAGCGATTTTTGTATATTGACATCTGAAAATGGCTCCTAAAATCTGTACTGCCGCCTGTAAACTTATATGCATATATACACACAGACTTATAGTAGGTAGGGACTAGACAGTGGTGGATTTTTTAGATTTTTATGATAAGCTGGAAAATTTGAGGAACTTTCAGATAAGTTGGAATTTGGAAAAATTAAGTGCTGGAAAATGTTCGAAAATTCCAAAATTTTTTGAGAAATATAGTCAAGCGGGAAAAAACCCACTTTTCAGATTTTTGGCCAGAACTTTTTAATGGTTTGACATATCGAAATGCTGATTATACAGGTAGCTAGGCCTAGTCGTAAGCTCTCTTATGAGCTATAGAACACCTCTCTAGGGTGTGCCGTTAGCGAGAAAAATTGTCCCAAACTGGCGGGAAAAAACCCACGGCGGGAAAAAACCCACTGCGGGAAAAAACCCATATGCGGGAAAAAACCCACCCCAAAAAATTTTTGGCAAGCTGCCAGGAGCATTTCTAACCATTCCAAATGAAAGAGCGGGTTTTTTTAGTACAACTGCATCAAAATATATTAGTTTTTGTACTAAAATTGAGGTCATATGATCATTTGAAAATGTTGTATCTTTAACACATAAACATAGGCAAATTTTGGAAATTTATAAAAATTGTTTATTTTCGGCAGTTTAAGCATCGTATCGTGTAGAAAACGTGTTTTTCTTGTATTTAGAGCCAAACTAGACCCATTTTAAGGCAAAAATAAGCATTTTTGGTCAAAATTGAAATTTCGGCTTGAAATGGCACCGTGTCCGATTTAGACCCCCTGGACCACACATAACAGTACGAACCCAGGTAAAATCTATACCAATTTAATCTATAGGCTCTTTAAACAAATGTATGTAGTGGATTGACCTTTCCGGTCAATGGTTAGAAAAAAATTTAATTTGAAAAGCGGGGTTTTTCCCGCCGTGGGTTTTTTCCCGCCAACTCCAGGTCACACCCAGGTCGCACCGGAGGGGTCAGAGCAGTGTGACATATATCATCATGAAGCGCAACAGATGGCCTACAGGCATGGGCGCACCCAGGGGAGGGGTTTTGGGGGTTCCGACCCCTCCCTTTTTGTCTGATCTACCCCCAGGAAGTTTCGGGGAGAAAGCAAAAACTGAGCTATTTTCAATGCATAACACTTAAAAATAGGAAAATTTTCAGGTTCGACCCCTCCCTTTTCAAAATGCTGGGTGCGCCCCTGCCTACAGGTACATATAATCCGCTTTGGTCTAAGTCTTTCAAGTAGTTCAGGGTGGCCCGGCAAAGTTTGCCAAATTTCGGCACTTGGTCGGACCAAAATTTCCAAAAATTTCAAAGTCCCAAAAAATTTGCAGGAAAGCAGTGGGAGCTACCATAGTATACCCTCCAGGGTTATTTTGGATGCTCTTCAAGATAGGCTATTAAAATCCTAGATAGCTCATACCGGTAAGCCCACACTGGGGGTGGGTTTTTTCCCGCATTGGCGAGTGGGTTTTTTTCCCGCTTGACTATAACTGGTCCAGATTCAAGTAACGGAATGCCTGGTACTTCAAAAGCAACACTGAAGCTATGTTCTTCTACTATATATAAGTAGTTTCTAGAGATGCGCCGGGGACGCCACTAACGGAGCCGGGCCGGGGCCTGGAAATTGAGAGTCTATATATATAGTATATATATATATATATACAAGTAACAAAAATGCTCCGCACAAAAGGGGATAATATGTGTGTTGGGCCTATGTCTGTCGTTTAAATTCCGGTTGAGAAAGCAAGTATATAAATCCGACACAGCAAGTTTGGGTGGGTGGTTCTATGGCGAAAGTTGTTCAGTTCGATGCGGGCCTTCATTTGACTCGAAATTTGACTACTTTTGAAAATTTTAATTTTTGACCCAAAATCGCCTAAGTCCCCACCCCACCCCACTACAGCCCTCTACAGCCACTTTAGGTACGCACTTCTATGACAAAAGTTGCTCAGTTCGATGCGGGCTTTCATTTGGTACCAAATTTGACCACTTTTGAAAATTTTAATTTTTGACCCAAAATCGCCTAAGTCCCCACCCCACCCCACCACAGCCCTCTACAGCCACTTTAGGTACGCACTTCTATGACAAAAGTTGCTCAGATCGATGCGGGCTTTCATTTGGTACCAAATTTGACCACTTTTGAAAAATTTTATTTTTGACCCAAAATCGCCTAAGTCCCCACCCCACCCCACTACAGCCCTCTACAGCCACTTTAGGTACGCACTTCTATGACAAAAGTTGCTCAGCTCGATGCGGGCTTTCATTTGGTACCAAATTTGACCACTTTTGAAAATTTTAATTTTTGACCCAAAATCTCCTAAGTCCCCACCCCACCCCACCACAGCCCTCTACAGCCACTTTAGGTACGCACTTCTATGACAAAAGTTGCTCAGATCGATGCGGGCTTTCATTTGGTACCAAATTTGACCACTTTTGAAAAATTTTATTTTTGACCCAAAATCGCCTAAGTCCCCACCCCACCCCACCACAGGCCTCTACAGCCACTTTAGGTACGCCACTTCTATGACAAAACTTGCTCAGTTCGATGCGGGCTTTCATTTGGTACCAAATTTGACCACTTTTGAATATTTTAATTTTTGACCCAAAATCGCCTAAGTCCCCACCCCACCCCACCACAGCACTCTACAGCCACTTTAGGTACGTACTTCTATGACAAAAGTTGCTCAGTTCGATGCGGGCTTTCATTTGGTACCAAATTTGACCACTTTTGAAAAATTTTATTTTTGACCACTTGACCCAAAACCCAATTTACCCTTCAAACGGCGAAGTGGAGCCAGTCCAGCAAAATGGGTGGGTCGGACGGCAAAAAAGAATGAGCTGGGCGCACCAGAAAACCTCTATGGACAAAGTTTTGAGAGGCCATGCACAGTCCTATATGGTGTTCTTGGAAGTCGGTACCGACTTGACCCTCCCGACAGCAAAGTGGAACCAGCCCAGCAAAATGGGTGCGTCGGACGGCAAAACGGACACCGGAAATGAGCTGGGCGCACCAGAAAACCCCTATGGACAAAGTTTTGAGAGGCTATGCACAGTCCTATATGGTGTTCTTGGAAGTCGGTACCGACTTGACCCTCCCGACAGCAAAGTGGAACCAGCCCAGCAATATGGGTGGGTCCGACGGCAAAACTGCTTACGGGAATCAATTCGCCGTGCCAGAAAACCTTTGTATGAAAGAATTGAGCTTTCTAAGTTGAATACACAGCGAGAAATTTCGATTTTTCATTTTTCGAATTTTCACCATTTTTGACCGGCCACTGTGGTCGCATGGGAAGTGATAGAGAAACGAGACTTAGCTATTTAGTTAGTTCAATATATGTAGTTTCTGAATATAAAAAGAAATCGGCTCCAGCTCTTAACGTTCGAGCTGCGCAGCGACCACAAAAATGGTCACTTTTCGCTCTGAGCCGACTTTGCGGCGCCGCTGCGGCGCTGTGGCGCACCTGCGGCGCAAAAAAGTAGCGATTCTTAAATGGCGCATGGGGTACTACCAGACCCTATACCCCTTTAGGTCCGGCCTCCGCTGCAGATTACGTGAAAGAGGCGGAAAGTCAGGACAATACGACCATTAAATAGGAAAAAAAACATCGCCGCCATAACCGGTCCGGGGCGCAACTTTTTAACGGATAGTGATACGGGGCTGAAACTTCGCACACATACTAAACTCGATGTGCTCTACAATTTGCGCATGAAATCTGCGCAGGATCTGCGCAGGATTTTGCGCAGCCTCTGCGCAGCTATTTTACGGTGTCTCCAGGGACTTTTGACACATATTATAGGGGTCGCTGCCGCGACCCCTATGATATATATATATATATATATATATATATATGTATATGTATATATATATATGTATATATATATGTGTGTATATATATAGGGGGGTGGGGCAACTTGGGAACCCGGGGCCACATGGGAAAAATTGACCTAGCATCTGTTTAAGCCTATACCATACTATTCTCCCATCTAATTTGCATAAATTTATAATTTTCTGAAAGCTCGTGAATTTCACTTTCTAGTAAACAAAAAATCGGCCATATACGATTTATGTGTGTCATTTTACATCCAACTATACAAGTCACATTTTCGATCCAAAAAATGTCTACCTTTTTCAAATTTAAAAATTCCTGCAATAACTCCAATTGCGGGGCCATGAAAACATGTTTTCTAGGGTAAAATATCCTGAATTTTTCAGTGACTTAATGTTTTTTGCTAATGCGTACATTGCTAATCTTTATCGAGCTAAAACAAAAATTTTGAAATTGTTCAAAAAACTGTTTGGCTAATAAAATCCTTCTTATCACTCTCATTATGTTCAAACTTTACCTGCATGGGTATTTTTTACTGTAGAATGCAAATAACATTGTATAAAGGCTTTACTATGAACTTTTACCGACAATTTTAGCAAAATCTTTAAACCCCTTGATAACGTTGGCTAAGGCTGGAAAACTTCAAAAAATAGTATAAACAAATGGCAGGTAACGCAAAACCAAAACATGGAAGTCATAATTTGGTCATTTTAAAGCATTTGACTTTTATTTCGAACCGCTTGCGGAGAAATTTCGAAAATCAGTGTTAAAATTACATTAAAAATGGAAAATTGGCTTTGGGACGCCTTATCGCTTGAAGCCTTTCCAATTACTGCGCGGTTTTGGTATCATTTTGTTCGCCTCGACTTCTTCTACATTTTAGATAAAGTTTCCTTCGATTTTAGCCAAAGAAACTAATGCTAGCTGGTGGAAACCGCTTCCAATCGCCACCTTCATCCCAAGTTGGACTGCGGGGCAACTTAGAATTTTTAACTTGGGACGACACGTTTATTGTCGTAGTGCACTAACGCTTTGAATATATAGCAAAAACGCTGTAGTTCCATGTAGCCCCGAGCTCGCAGTATCGATAATGCATAATTTTGTCTATATCAGTCAGGGCTATGACGAATGGCAGCATTTCTACCAAAATTTTTGTTCCAAGTTGCACCACCCCCCTATATACG
This sequence comes from Trissonchulus latispiculum, assembly GCA_030248195.1. Lineage (NCBI taxonomy): Eukaryota > Metazoa > Nematoda > Enoplea > Enoplida > Ironidae > Trissonchulus > Trissonchulus latispiculum. The sequence continues at coordinate 42,088 of JASAND010022732.1, read as the reverse complement.
TATATTACTTTTATATAAATACATACTGCATAAAGCTTTTCATTACAAATTGTCCTTCACATAGCTTGTTGATCAGTCATTATAGTGTGCATATGCTCAATAGGCGCTCTGACTCACAGCCAGGTGGGAACGCATTCTGCGTGTGTATAATGTGAAAGTGTTTTGAGAATGCATTAGGTGTACCGTGTACCACAGCGTATCGCGAAATATTAGGTGTGCCATAGTGTTTCAGGAAACATCAGGTTGCATGTAAAGTAACAAAAATGCTCCGCACAAAAGAGGATAATATGTGTGTGTTGGCTGTATCGTATATATATATATATATACTTTAAATATCCTTTAAATATATAATAAATATAAATAGGTATATATATCCTTTAAATTCCGGTTGAAGAAGTAAAGACAAAAGTTTCATGGGCACGTGACGTTATTTGGCACAGTAAATATTGGTGGATGGTTCCATGTCAAAAGTTGCTCAGCTCACTTAGGGCTTTCATTTGATACCAAATTTGACCACTTTTGAAAAATTTTATTTTTGACCGAAAATCGCCTAAGTCCCCACCCCACCCCACCACAGCACTCTATAGCCACTTTGAGCATGCAGTTCTATGACAAAACTTGCTCAGCTCGCTTAGGGCTTTCATTTGGTACCAAATTTGACCACTTTTGAAAACTTTCATTTTTGACCGAAAATCGCCTAAGTCCCCACCCCACCCCACCACAGCACTCTACAGCCACTTTGAGCATGCAGTTCTATGACAAAAGTTGCTCAGCTCGCTTAGGGCTTTCATTTGGTACCAAATTTGACCACTTTTGAAAACTTTCATTTTTGACCGAAAATCGCCTAAGTCCCCACCCCACCCCCACCACAGCACTCTACAGCCACTTTGAGCATGCAGTTCTATGACAAAAGTTGCTCAGCTCGCTTAGGGCTTTCATTTGGTACCAAATTTGACCACTTTTGAAAACTTTCATTTTTGACCGAAAATCGCCTAAGTCCCCACCCCACCCCACCACAGCACTCTACAGCCACTTTGAGCATGCAGTTCTATGACAAAAGTTGCTCAGCTCGCTTAGGGCTTTCATTTGGTACCAAATTTGACCACTTTTGAAAAATTTTATTTTCGACCACTTGACCCCCCACCCGACTGACCCTTCAAACGGCAAAGTGGAACCAGCCCAGCAAAATAGGTACGTCGGACGGCAAAACGGATACCGGGAATGAGCTGGGCACACCAGAAAACCCCTATAGACAAAGTTTTGAGAGGCCAGGTAGAGCCTACTATGGACCTCCAGGAAGCGGTTTCCGACATGACCCTCCAGACGGCAAAGTGGAACCAGCACAGCAAGATGGAAGAGTCCTACGGCAAAAAGGACACCGGGAATGAGCTGGGCGCACCAGAAAACCCCTATAGACAAAGTTTTGAGAGGTCAGGTAAAGCCTACCATGGACCTCCAGGAAGCGGTTTCCGACTTGACCCTCCCGACGGCAAAGTGGAACCAGCCCAGCAAGATGGGTGGGTCTGACGGTAAAACTGACTGCGGGAATCGATTCTCCGTGCCAGAAAACCATTGTATGGAAGATTTGAGCGTTCAAAGTTAAATAGATAGCGAGAAATTTCGATTTTTCATTTTTCGAATTTTCGCCATCTTTGACGGGCCACTGTGGTCGCCAGGGAAGTGATAGAGAAACGCAACCTGGACCGTTAGTTAGTTCAATATATGTAATTTCTGAATATAAAAAGAAATCAGCTCCAGCTCGTAACGTTCGACCTGAGCGACGACCACAAAAATGGTCACTTTTCGCTATGAACCGACTTTGCGGCGCCACTGCGGCGCTGTGGCGCAGCTGCGGCGCAAAAAAAGTTGTGATTCTTAAATTCTTTAGAGGGAACTACTAGACCCCATAGCCCTTTAGGTTGGCCCACCGCTGCAGATCACGTGAAAGCGGCGAACATTATGTACAATACAACCATCAAATAGGAGAAACCGGAAAAAAAAAAAAACATCGCCGCCATAACCGGTCCGGGGCGCAACTTTTTAACGGTAAGTGATACGGGGCTGAAACTTCACAGACATACTAAACTCGATGTGCTCTACAATTTGCGCATGAAATCTGCGCAGGATCTGCGCAGGATTTTGCGCAGCTTCTGCGCAGCTTATTTTACACTGTCTCCAGCCACTTTTCACACATATTATAGGGGTCGCTGCCGCGACCCCTATGATATATATTAAAAATTTTCCAAAATCTTTAAACCCTAGGTGGGAAGGTAGTCGATAAAATTGAAAAAAGTGAGAAAAGAGAACTAAAACTGAAATAGCAAAAACATTTTTTGTTCAAAAAATATTAGCTCCAGAAGTTTTCACTATTCCAGAAAGAAAAGCAATTATCTCGGACGACAAAATTAAATAGAACCGGTCCATGTTAACACGAACCTCCTATCAAATTCCGCATTGTTAATACATATTACTTTTTTAAACTGTATAAATAAGCTCGCATTCATAAAGAAAACATGCTGTCATACTAAACTATTTCAGATAATATTTCAAAATCTCAACGATAAAACGAGAAGTTTAGATAATGTTCGAAATTTTCTGCAAAGTCCTGGAAACGACCTTCAACCATCAAAATTTATATGGTCTTAGCGTTGCGTAACAAAAATAACATGTGCTGAAAATTTGCTATTTCGTAGACTCCAGAAACTGCAAAAACTCAGCCGTTACTATAGCTTAAAACAACACTTTTCCAGCCAAATAGATCAAAATTAGGGTTCTAAATTGTAAAAAGTAAAATGTTAAAAAACATTTTTACAGTTATTAACAGTAGCAAAATTTCGGACTTTTTAACAGGTTTTTTACACTTTTTAACACCACTTTTTACACTTTTTAACACTAGATTTTTTACATATTTTTAACATTTTTTAACACTACTTTTCGGAATTTTTTTACACTTTTTTACAAATTTTTTACACTTTTACAAATTTTTTACACTTTTTTTACACATTTTTACAATTTTTTTAGACTTTTTCCCAGACCGTTGATTGTGAAAAATAGTGTTTCAAGTATATATATATATAGCATACATTGCAGACAGGTTTTGTTTCAGTACGTGAAAATTATCTTAAAAGTATTTTATTTCAACAAGACGACATAAAAGTAAAGACGGGGGTTGGACAATGTTGCGTATTTTTTGGGAATTCATTTTCGATTAATAAGTTGCCGACTGTAACTCAGTTGCAATTGAATCTCGTGCCAGATAACCTTTCATTGAAAATTTAGAAATCCTGCAAGATGGATTCTTTAAAATAAGTGAACATCTCAGTCAATAAAATTTAACAATCCTAAGCCATAATGGAACAGCATTTCAGAATCAAAAATTTCACAGCTAAAATAATTTCTGAAATCTAAAACACAAGACAATGCTCTGATAGATTTTTATAAACCGAACATTCTCGTTATTTGAATATTTGGAAACTTGAAATAGAAATTTTTGAAAATTCTGAAATAAAATAATTTGAAAAGGCGCTTGATTTTCCGATCTCACTAATAAAAAAGTATTTGGAAATTGCATTGGGAATACTAATGCAAATAAAGTAAATGACACTTTCTATATTTTTCTTTTGCTAAATCTGTCGTCACTTTATAAATGCAAAAAAAACATGAATAGTTTCTGGATAATTGCGAGCAATTAACAAAATTCTTAGTCAATTATCAAAATAAACAAATGCCTTATGGCTGTGGCATGCAATAAATGCTTAAACTCATCCTTTCTGACAGTTGAACAACGCGCCAATCATTACTGTGGTACAGAGGAAATGAATTTGGCATCGAATCATTTTTTACACATTTTTAACACTTTTTAACACTTTTTTACAATTTTTAACACTTTTTTTACACTGTTAAAAAACAGGTGTAAAAAATTAATTACTTTTTTACATGTAAATTAACAACCCTACCCTACACAGCCACTTTGGATATGCAGTTCTATGACAAAAGTTGCTCAGCTCACATAGGGCTTTCATTTGTTACCAAATTTGACCACTTCTGGAAAATTTCATTTTTAACCAAAATGGCCAAGATTTCACCCCACCACACCACAACACTCTACAGCGACAGCCACTTTGGATATGCAGTTCTATGACAAAACTTGCTCAGCTCCCTTATAGGGACCAGTAGCGGACGTCACTTTTTGGTATAATCCGAGTACGCGGACGAAAGGTATTATTTGCGGACGCGGACCTAAGGTATAAAACGCGGATCCAAAGCGGATCACGTTAAAATAATCTGCTTGCAGCATAAAGTAATCGGGTTTCATAAATGACTTACAGAAAGAAGCACATCTAATAGGGGTATCTTCTTTGCCAAAATTGCATTGCCGAGAATGTACATTGCTGAGAAAGGGATTGCCGAGAACTGCATTGCTGAGAAAGGTCAATGCTCATTTCTTGCATTGCCGAGAAAGTCAAAGAATCATAAACGACAATTCCGACAAAGCTTGATGAGACTGTGCCTCCGTAGCTCAGTCGGCAGAGCGTTTGCCTAGTGCGCAAAATGTCGTGGGTTCGAGTCCCACCGGAGGTCCGAATTTTTCGGACTCTCGGTGGTACATGACTTTCTTCTTCTTTCTCATTTATATCTGTAGAACAAGTGCGACGGCCCTTGAGCTTGCTCTTCCTCCACTTTGTTTCTACTTACGTGGGTTCACGTAGTGAAAGTCATGTACATTGGTACACGAATTCCGACAAAGCTTGATGAGACTGTGCCTCCGTAGCTCAGTCGGCAGAGCGTTTGCTTAGTGCGCAAAATGTCGTGGGTTCGAGTCCCACCGGAGGTCCGAATTTTTCGGACCTTCGGTGGTACACGACTTTCTTCTTCTTTCTCATTTATTTGCGGACGCGGACCTAAGGTATAAAACGCGGATCCAAAGCGGATCACGTTAAAATAATCTGCTTGCAGCATAAAGTAATCCGGTTTCATAAATGACTTACAGAAAGAAGCACATCTAATAGGGGTATCTTCATTGCCGAGAATTGCATTGCCGAGAATGTACATTGCTGAGAAAGGGATTGCCGAGAACTGCATTGCCGAGAAAGGTCAATGCTCATTTCTTGCATTGCCGAGAAAGTCAAAAAATCATAAACTGCATTGCCGAGAAAGGCATTGCCGAGAATTGCATTGCTGAGAAAGTGTCTTTGTGAAACCTGCTTGCACATGTATCACACTCACACATTGTTTTTGCACATGTATCACACTCACACTCACACACTAAGGTTAGATGACTATAGATTTTGAACAAGCTTCCTGCAAGTTTTAAGGCAAAATTTGCCGATTATTCATTTAAAATTCATTTATTTCAACATACAGTTAAGTATTTGTCGACACGTCCGTTTACAAAATGCAACAAATATATACTACAAGCGATTAATTGCAACGTAAACAGTTTTTCGTACGTAAATAGATCTCTTGCGCCTCCTCCCCCCGGCCCTAACTTTCGATTTTTTACCATAAAATTTTGTATGGGTGCATACTGAAGACCAAAATTTGCGGATTATACATATATATATTTGTTTAAAATTCATTTATTTAAGTATTCAATTACGCTGTTTCACGAAAACGAAAACGAAAATTGCCGTCACTTCGCGATATTTCGCCAATTTGGAAATTACGCCACCAGTCCTGGATTTCATGAAATGTATTGTATAGTCAGGGGGGGGGGGGAAACATGCCGGAAAAGAGGGGGAAAAAACATGGTCGCCTACTCCCCAACCATAGCAGTTGCAGCTGCCTAGTATAGCCCATTAGAAAGAGCAAGTCTAGAAGTATACCCTACAGTACCAGATTGGTTTCTGAGTTCGAATCTGTAAGCACAGTACTTGACCAAAGTTGACCTCCCAAAATGGGCCAAAATGCTAAGGATTTTCGAAAGTTTGCAAGTATATATCTAACCAACTATCCAACTTTGGCTACTATAAATTGGCATGCGGGCATAATTTGACTTGCTCTATCACATGGCAATAGTGGTTTTCCCCTACGTCAACCCAGTAAAAAAATTTGACCATGTTTTTTTCCCCCACATGGGGTCCACTAGAGCGGGAAAAAAACATGGTGACCAAATTTTCAAATTTTGCGTATGCTTCAGGAAGGCGTAACTAATGCTTCTATATGAAAGAGAGATGCTTTAAAACCATTAAAAACCTCAAAATATGCCAACTTTGGGCATTGTTGAAGCTTCTAGCTCGAAAATTTGATTTGCAGCATCAACATGCTAGGTTTCATAAGTTTCAATGGTAAAAATGAAAATTTTCAAAAAACTTAAAAAATGGTGGGATATTGCAATTTTTAACACAACTAACTTATTTCTACCGATATTCTGCATATTATGGCCAGTTCCCAGCAGGTTTCATGCCCAAACTGGTTAGATACAGCGGATTTGGCATTTTGACCAAAAAGTCGGTTTTTAAGCTTTCTGTGAGGTTGGAATGGTGCCTAGGTAGTTTTGCACGCTGAAAACAGCTGAAACAACGCTTTTAAAGCACCCTAAATGGTTGGTTGGTAGAAATCCGGGCCATGTTTTTTTCCCCGCACCATGTTTTTTCCCCGATTTGCGGGTAAAGAAAACATGGACAAATCCTGTTATCGCCAAAGCTGAGAGAGGTATAAGAGAAGTTTGAATATACGATTGGATAGGTATTTGCCCACGGTACGTAACGGTATACTCAAACCGATCCAAATCCAAACGAAGAAAAAGTTGGAGGCTTGCTTCCCTATTTGTGTTTCCCCCCCCCTGACTATATATATTGTTTAAAATTCATTTATTTAAGTATTCAATTACGCTGTTTCACGAAAACGAAAACGAAAATTGCCGTCACTTCGCGATATTTCGCCAATTTGGAAATTACGCCACCAGTCCTGGATTTCATGAAATGTATTGTATAGTCAGGGGGGGGGGGGAAACATGCCGGAAAAGAGGGGGAAAAAACATGGTCGCCTACTCCCCAACCATAGCAGTTGCAGCTGCCTAGTATAGCCCATTAGAAAGAGCAAGTCTAGAAGTATACCCTACAGTACCAGATTGGTTTCTGAGTTCGAATCTGTAAGCACAGTACTTGACCAAAGTTGACCTCCCAAAATGGGCCAAAATGCTAAGGATTTTCGAAAGTTTGCAAGTATATATCTAACCAACTATCCAACTTTGGCTACTATAAATTGGCATGCGGGCATAATTTGACTTGCTCTATCACATGGCAATAGTGGTTTTCCCCTACGTCAACCCAGTAAAAAAAATTTGACCATGTTTTTTTCCCCCACATGGGGTCCACTAGAGCGGGGAAAAAAACATGGTGACCAAATTTTCAAATTTTTGCGTATGCTTCAGGAAGGCGTAACTAATGCTTCTATATGAAAGAGAATGCTTTAAAACCATTAAAAACCTCAAAATATGCCAACTTTGGGCATTGTTGAAGCTTCTAGCTCGAAAATTTGATTTGCAGCATCAACATGCTAGGTTTCATAAGTTTCAATGGTAAAAATGAAAATTTTCAAAAAACTTAAAAAATGGTGGGATATTGCAATTTTTAACACAACTAACTTATTTCTACCGATATTCTGCATATTATGGCCAGTTCCCAGCAGGTTTCATGCCCAAACTGGTTAGATACAGCGGATTTGGCATTTTGACCAAAAAGTCGGTTTTTAAGCTTTCTGTGAGGTTGGAATGGTGCCTAGGTAGTTTTGCACGCTGAAAACAGCTGAAACAACGCTTTTAAAGCACCCTAAATGGTTGGTTGGTAGAAATCCGGGCCATGTTTTTTCCCCGCACCATGTTTTTTCCCCGATTTGCGGGTAAAGAAAACATGGACAAATCCTGTTATCGCCAAAGCTGAGAGAGGTATAAGAGAAGTTTGAATATACGATTGGATAGGTATTTGCCCACGGTACGTAACGGTATACTCAAACCGATCCAAATCCAAACGAAGAAAAAGTTGGAGGCTTGCTTCCCTATTTGTGTTTCCCCCCCCCCCCTGACTATATATATATTTGTTTAAAATTCATTTATTTAAGTATTCAATTAGTTTTCCTAAAGTTTAAAAACACAAAAGTAACGAAAACAAATGACTAAAAAACTAAGAACTTTTAACTTAAACTTCTAGTGATTAACAACATTTTATAAAGTTATCACATGGGACACAGAAGCCCGCCCCTAAGAACAACTAACAACTAGTAAACAACCACAAAATTTAGAAATAAAATAAAGTTGCTAAAATAAACTCAACATTAAGTATAGCAAGGTTCACAAAAAAAAATCACCCCGAAAATTCACAAAAAAATCACCCACCTAGACGGCTAACAACAAGCCGCAGCCGGAAAATTTTTTGCATGGTAATAGCCACAAGTCCCAACCCCAACATATGTAAGTTTGGCTGCCGAGGCTCAACTCCTCCGACTAGGGTGCCCAAAATAGTCGACCCACCCAAAATCGGACCCTCGGACAACTCCGGACCAAAATTGAAATTTTTGCTGGTACTCACTATGGACTTTGCGCAGGTACCCCATACTATGCATGTGACATGTCCTAACTCTAAGCTATCCAACCATATATTGGATTCCCTGCCATGTCCTCTGGGTTCGCCACCGGTGGGTGATTTATTTTTGTGAACAAGTTCACAAAAGAAAAATCACTATCAACTTTTTGTAAAATGCCTCTGGGGCAACCACTAGGGTAAAACTAATGCCAAATTCGAGCTCAGCCACCCGGAAAACCTATATAGAGCATGTTTTAGGTACCTCAACCCCCTTCTGACAGACGGTCCGGCCGATGGACCCGGCCCGGACCCTCCGGACCCAGGGGGTGGTCAGGATCAGCTATCTGGGCAAAAGCTACCTAAAAACTAATGCCAAATTTGAATTCTACGCACCGAAAAACCTATATAGGCGAGTTTTTAGGCTTCTGGGACCTTGAAATAAAATTTTTGGTCAGTCACGTGACCCCGACCCAGGTCACGTGACCCTAGGCCAAGTCACGTGACCATTCCAGATACGAAATTACTCCGCCAAATTGTTTGTTCTGTGCTTACTAGAGCAATAGAACACAAAATAAGTGGATTCCTAGCTTCCTGGTATCAATAATAAAGGTCAAGCACATTGGTCTGGGTAGCCACTTTGGACCCGGGGGCCGAGAACCAAAATTCGAAGTTCAGCCTGTGCAAAAAAAACTTAGGGGTCCAAATTTTTTTACATAATAACACTATGGACTATGCTCTATTTATGCATGAAAAGAAAAATTTCCTAGCTATAACCTGAGATCAGATCCGGTGGTGATTTTTTTTGTGAACGAGTGATTTTTTTGTGAATTCGTTCACAAAAAAAATCACAAAAATTTTTTATTACTCACGCTACACGAGGGCTACCGGCATGACATTTGCACCATATGTAGAGGGGGTCACTACCGTTCCATACGTACCAAAAGTTTTTCGATCGGACTTCATTTGCGAAATTGCCAGCAAAAATTCGATTTTTGATTTTTTTTGTGAACCTTGCTATAAGAGTGCTGCAACATAATTTTTCAGCTTGATATTTTTCCGGGGGGAGGATTTCTACTTCTACAATTTTTCCGGGGGGTGGATATTTTTAGGAGGCAAGATTTATCCTGACATCGACTGTCAGAGAAAGAAAAGAGTTCCCAGTCTTCGCAGCAGTAATTTTGGTTGCTTCTGTGTTTTCTACATTTCAGGATTGATAGGAGCAAGTGTTTTTGAAAATGTAAAATTTTGCGGGATCTCTTGCACCTTCCCCCAGCCTAAACTTTCGATTTTTGACCAATATATTTTTTAAAATTTTTGTATGGGTGCATACTAGGCGATATATAAATTCAAAAATTTAAAAATTTAAAAATAAAAAATTTAAAAATTTTAATTTGTTGGTAGGGAGACCAAGGGCATCAAAAACTTGGATATAAGCGAAAGCTGTAAGCTTATACAGAGTTAACGAAAAGCTGAATCGAAAAACTGATTTCAGATTCGTGGTCAGCGCTTCACAAAACACTTGAATGCAAGTTTTCAGCAGAACCAGGAACAAAAATTTTTTATCTATTTCTATATATATCCTCCCCCCTTTGCGATTTGGGCCCCTCGCTTTGGGGTGTCGCCCCCCCAGAAAAATTTTTCACTGTTTATATGCATGGTTTGAGCGTTTTAAGAAATTTTTTTAAAAATAGACAAATTGCAAGAAATCGTAAAATTTTTGCTGAAAATCGTAAAAATTTGCTAAAATTTGGAATTGTTTTTAGAAAAAAAGGTGAAATTTGCTAAAATTTGGCAAAAATTTTGGATATCCCAAAAAAAGAAAAAAGGTCGCTGGACTTTTGGGTCGGGCCAAGCCCCCTTCAAAAAATCCAGGCGCCGCTACTGGTGCCAACGTGTATATATATATATATACCTATATACCTATATACCTATATACCTATATATATACTAAAGCTTGTTTATATAACATACCACTTTTCAACTTATTCGGCAGGCACTTCATTTTACCAGTGGACACGTAGCTTATCTTATCTCTTTCAACAGAAAGCTGAACTGCATGAGGCTGAGACAGAAGTCCAAACTTTACTCTACGCATGTCTGTCCCCCGTTCTGCAGCCTTCAACATTCCGTGCAGATCTTCTAATTTTCCACCACTTATATAACATACATACCTACCTACATACATACATACATACATACCTACATACATACATACATACCTACATACATACCTACATACCTATATAACATACCACTTTTCAACTTATTCGGCAGGCACTTCATTTTACCAGTGGACACGTAGCTTATCTTATCTCTTTCAACAGAAAGCTGAACTGCATGAGGCTGAGACAGAAGTCCAAACTTTACTCTACGCATGTCTGTCCCCCGTTCTGCAGCCTTCAACATTCCGTGCAGATCTTCTAATTTTCCACCACTTTCGCCCATACTTGCTGGTAACAAAATATAAGGCACATATATAATATATAAAACAAAGAGCCATAGAGAGCATGATGTTTTAGGTGGGGGTGGGTGGGGGCGGGCATCCCCGAACCGCCAAAACAATTTTTCGGTACCCCTATTTTCGGAGTTTGCTACCCTCAGTCCTCCCCGATTTGTGGCAAAATGACAAACAATCGAAAACTTAGGGGTTCTTAGAAATTTTCGAGACAACCTCCTCTCCTCTCTCCCTCGCAGGGGCGTAGCCAGCATGTTGAAACAGCTGGGATCCGAAAGCATAGGTTTACCAGGCTACAGTTTACCCCATGTGAGACCTCCCCCAAGAGAAGCCCAGAGCCCCAGAAACATAGTTTCCCTGGAAATTTTGGTTGGGGGGGGCAAACTTCGAAAATTTGGTGGTCGATCCCCGAAAAGTGATGGGGAGTACCCCCCCCGAACCCCCCCCCAAAATTCGGACCTCAGAAAATTCAAAAAATGGCCTAAAAACGCAAAATTTTCTGTATTTTAACGCTTTTTTTGTCAAAACAAGGCTTGTTTTTATCGTTTTAGGCGTGTTTACACCGTTTTAAACCGATTTTAAGCCAAAATTTGAGAAAAAATTTTCAAAAAATGACCATTTTTTAGCAAAATTTAGCTAACTTTTTGGCCCCAAAAAGTGCTGGGGGGGGGGTTCGGGGGGGTAACCAAAAGTGGGGGGAGGGATAGTCAAAAAATCTGGGGGGTAAAGTTGGTCGAAAATTTTGGGGGGATACCCCCCGCCCCAACCCCCCCCCCTCTAGGGAAACTATGCCCAGAAACCTCCCCCCATACCCAACCTTGACTACTCCCCCCCAAGACCAGCTCAGACCCCCATTCCCCTAAAATGGGTTCCAAACTTAGTAAAACATGCAAAAATTTCGCAAAATTTTTTGCAATTTTTTCAAACATTTTCGAAAAAAAATTGCAAAAATTGGCAAGAAATAGTTTAAAAAGCTAAAAAAATAGGTTTAGAACGCAATATCTGTGATTTTTGATTGGATTTATGTCGAAAAGAGTAGATTTTATGTTCAAAAAGGGCCATTTTTAGCTGTAAAAATTTGGGTACATTTTGGGGATATATATACAGTTTTTTGTAAAAATTTCCGATTTTTGAGACCCCCAAGCCAAATTTAGACTTTTTTACTCCCCCTCCCCAACCCAAACAGGTGTTACACCTATGTCCGAAAGGGGAGGTCTTAATTTTTGTAGAAATGGCCAATTTGGGCCAAATATAGCTAAAAAACTGAAAAGGGGGTGTTCGCACCGGAGTCAGGGTTGGGCGAGACCGAGATTTCACCGAGACCGAGACCAAGGTACCGAGACCGAGACTGGCCAAGTCTCGGCTTTTGGGCGAGACCGAGACCGAGACTAGCAATTTTAAGCTTAAACTTAATTTTTTCTAGTTTTTCAAGCTTAGAACCAGTATTTAGGGACTTTAACACATAAACATACGGTTCCCGCCACTCGTCAGTGAATTTTCGTTACATTCATCCATAATTTTCGCTGAAATTTGTTGTTTCAAAAAATTTCCGGTCTCGGTCCGAGACCGAGACTGGTCAAGTCTCGGCTTTTGGGCGAGAACGAGACCATAGTTTCCTTTGGGGGGGGGGGTATCCCCCCCCCAAAATTTTTGACCAAATTTACCCCCCCCCCCAGATTTTTTGACTTACCTTCCCCCAACTTTTGGCTACCCCCCCCCGAACCCCCCCAACAATTTTTGGACCCGAAAAGTTAGCTAAATTTGGTCGAAAAATGGTCATTTTTTCGAAAAATTTTTCTAAAATTTTGACCTAAAATCGCTTTAAAACGGTGCAAAAACACCTAAAACGTTAAGAACACGCCTTGTTTTGATGAAAAAAAGGGCTAAATTACAGAAAATTTTGCATTTTTGGCCATTTTTCGAAATTTCTGAGGTCCGACTTCTGGGGGGGGGGGTTGGGGGGGTACCCCCCATCACATTTCGGAGGTCGGCCAAGATTTACCCCCCCCCCCCGAGACCCAAAGTTCCAGGGAAACTATGACCGAGACCGAGACTCCCAGCCCTGACCGGACTCCGGAGTGTAATTTTAGGCAAAAAAGAAGCCATTTGCCAAGGCCCCTCTTTGAAGTTGCGGGCACCGCCATAGGTGTAGCAGGCTACAGTTTACCCCCTATGAGACCCCCCCCCCTATGAGAGGGCCCCGCCCCAGACAACCCACCCCCCCCCCCGCCCCCCACAGAGAGGCCCCAGACAACCCACCCCCCATATAAAGAATTTATTCACATAAAATTACAGACAGACAATTTAACTACCGTATTATGCCAAACAGTGGCCCACCCAATAAAACGCCCATGGGCGTTTTTTCGGGGGGTGGGCGCTTTTTTGGATTTCTCAATGCTCACTTTCATGACTTAGAAAACTAAAAGTTTGTGAATAAAGTTGTTACTGTTTAAGCTACAAAGGCTTATAATCAATCTTCGGTTCTTTCGATAGACATATTATGAGCAACTGACAGCAGCTTGCCAGTAGAAATTTATCGAAAATTGGCGAAGCTGTAATTATAAGACGGTTTCCAAAATATAGCCCATGGGCGTTTTTTCAGGGGGTGGGCGCTTTTTTGGATTACAAAAATCCAATCCGAAATTGCCGATTCCGAAAAAACGCCCATGGGCCACTGTTTGGCATAATACGGTAGTTAATAAGGGGGTTGTCTTTCCCCACAAAGTTAATTCAGTCAGTTTATGTTCATGTTTTAAGTTCTGAGTGTTTAAGAGATTTTAATATTCTTCTGATTATGTCTTCGTCACTAATGTTCCGTTTTCTAGGTTCATAACGTCCATTCTTTGCAGTTCGCTCTTTTACTCTGATTGTTCTGGTAGGTAGTTTAGGATCATTTCCAGAATTGGTTTGGGGAATCCAATTTCTCCGATAAAAGGTCACCGTTGGCTTAACCGCAGGGTGTTGGGTTGATTTCCATCGTTGTGGAGGAGGACTGTTAGGCCTGACGTCGTGATTCCAGCGGCATTTTCTGGAAATTGATGGATGTGCCTGCCCACAATTGACGCAGTGTGCCCTACCAAAGCACCTTACGTTCTTGTCCCGGGCTGTTGGGCAGTCACCTTTGCCACATATCAGACAGGCAGGATTGTTACGGCACTGACTGCTGATATGCCCAATCTTCTGGCAGCGAAAGCATCGTCTGTTGTCTCTAGGTTTAGGGTGATGATTTGGTCGTTGTAGAAGCCTAGGATGCTGGTTAGGCAATTGTAGATGCCCTCCTGATGGAAAAGGGCTCCTTAGCTTGGGTTTAGGCGAGACGTTTTGTTTTGGTAGGAAACTGGCATCTGTTTTGGGTGAGCTAGGATACGCTTTCCTGCCATGTTGATGATGATTCCAAACCATACGGGATCCATGGATTGCTGCAGCAATGCACTTTTTCCGCAGTGCTTTAATTTTTGCTTTGGAGACGCCGGCCAGACTAAGGATGGAGTCGTTGGCTGGGTCCCAGGTGCCAAGAGAGCCTACAAGTATAGCATCCAGAAACGGGGTGAATCCCTTTTCCTGGAGCTCCTCACATTCCGATTTGTATTTGCGGATTTTGGCCTCTCTCGCTCGTTGGAATGCTTCTGGATATGTTGCATTGACCACAGAAACGTCCATAATGTATATTTGTTTTGATGACTCATCCCGGATAACAATGTCGGGTCGGTTGATGCCGTAAGTATCCTTAATTGTCCTGTTCACCTGGATCTTACGCTTCTTATTTAGTTGAGGCACAGCTGCCACAACGATGTCCTGGATCTTATTGTGGCGGGTGGTATAGATCTGCCCAGAGAAGCGAACGCATCCATTGAGCACGTGCCCCAATGATTCCATTGAAGCATCGCACCGTCGACACATTTTATCTTTCCATGCCCGCTTATGTGAGCCAACCTCAAAGAGGTTTAATCTTGCCTTGTGGACAAAGTTGTAGTCGTCCGTGGTAAGGTGTCTTCCGCTAAAGAGGAAGAAACCTTGATCTTGCCCAGGTTGTGCTGTAATCAGGGTTTTCCCTTGGGATTTGGACGACCGGAGCATTTGGACGTAATGGGCTCCGACTCCTCTCCGCTGTCCACTTTTATAGGGGCCGCTTCGTTGGGAATCTGTATTTTCAGTTCAAAGCTATCGTCCAGAGGGGTAGCAATGACGGTTACATATTTGTTGATATAGCTGATATCTTGACGTAAGGACACCCATTGACTGTGTCCTTTTGGTTTTTTCGTCAGTTCCGTGTGCGAGTTGAGATAGTCACAGATAGTGGTTGGCGTGCTAATGTTAACTTCAGATGCAGTAGGATCGATACCTTTTGCCAGTGCATCTTTGCCTTTTAGTTTAGTTGCACAAGCAGCTTCCTGCAACTGTTGCATAGCGACGCTTCGCACAGTGTTACATGGAGACCATAGTAATCTGAGACTTCTGGCGATGCGTAGGATTGAATGATCGACGCGAGCTTCAGTTATCCCACATGCGCCATAAGACAGCGGCCCGTAAAGATACGCGTTTGATGCGGTTTCTGGCAGATTCAAAACGTTTAGCTTGATCAGCGTTCTCATAGCCAAATCAAATTGGGTCAGATCCCGTACTGTCTCGAATCGAGTGTTTTCGAGGAGAAAAGACAGTCTTGGCAGAAGCTGATGCTTAATTGCAGTTAGCTTCTGCCACGGGAGAAGCGCCGACTTGCATACCTTCAAGCAATCATTTATGGTTTGGGCAATGAGATCACGGGGACTTTGGTCATTGTTGAGGCCTTCTTTGACCCCGAGGTATTTGTACGCTTCTCCTTCGGACAGAATTGGCATTGGGTCATCATTAATAGTAAAGGTATGTTCTATGGTCTTCCTATCGTTAGTGAGAAGCGTTCCTGATTTTGACGGTTTAAATATTAGTCCAGCCCAAGAGGCAACTTTTCCAGCAGAGTCAAGTTGCTTCTGGAGAGCTTCTTTCGAGTTAGCCAGGATTGCTATGTCGTCAGCATAAGCAAGGCAAGGGATATTAATAGTGTCTGTTATATTAAAACCCCTAGACTTGTTCGCTAGGAGTTTGCGCAAGATAAGTTCCAAAGTCAAGTTAAATAAAATAGGGGAACAAGGATCTCCTTGTTTGACGCCTCTTTTGATAGGGATCTTAGCGGTTTCTCCTAAGTTTGTTTTGATTTCCATAGTAGCATCGACATAGAAGTCTCTTACGATTGCCAGAATGCTAGGTGGTAGTCCCATTCGTTCCAGCATGTACATAATTAAGGAATGTGGGACTGAACCAAAAGCGTCCTGTAGGTCCAGCCAGGCTATGGCGAGGTCGACTTTCGGTAGCTTAGCTCGATTTATAGCCGACTTTAGCAGGAAAATGTGTTCGGGAACACCCTGCATTGGGGCGAAACCTTTCTGGTACGGTTCAGATAGAAAGTTGTGCGACTTGGCCCATTTGTAGAGTCTACCTGCCCAAAGTGAAGAGTATAGGCGATATATTGCCGGCTGGATACTCAGTAGCCTCCAGTTGGCAATATCCCCCTCGTCTCCCTTTTTATAAATGAGAATAGATTTGGCTTCCTTCCAGCTGGCAGGTATTTTATTCATGAGCCGGCAACGCTCATAAATACCCGCCAGCAGCTTCCCACCAGGATCAAGTTTCTGTAACATGTTATAGTCAACTCCATTCTTTCCAGGGAATGACCGTTTCTGGGTTTTGAGCTTGCCCCAAACCTCATCTGAGGTGAAGGGCCTTGCCGCCAAAGGGTCATCCGATGGGGCAGTGGGAATCACAGACAGCAGTTTTGTAGGAGCACTGCTGAGATCCGGTTCGAAAGCGTTACCCATGGTTGTAGTAAAATGGGCCTCTATTTCGTTTATTGGGAGAGGGCAGCTTTTTTCCGGATCCTGAAGAGCCTTAGATAGTCCCTTCTTCCTGCTCTGGTAATAGAGAATACGTAGTGCTCTGTTTTCAGCTGCCTGGTTTTTATTAACAGCTGTGGTTGCTTGCTTCGGAGGCCATTTTTGGGAAGAAAGTTTAGATTTATTAGACGATCTTTCCCGTTTTTTCCTTCCGTAAGCAAGGCGAGTTTGCACTGATACGCTATCACAAAAAGCAGAAAATGCCGAAAAGTCGCCGTCAGGGATCAGAGACAGTCGATCCAACAGTTTGTCTCTGAGCAGCTCCGGCTTCTCTTTATCGGATTCTGATTTTGTTTGCGATCTCTCGTCATTTGCCGTATTAACGTTAGATTGATGTTTCCGGGGTTTGCGATGTGAACTAGATTCACCTCTTTCTAGAGCACAAACCGCTTGGATTGTTTGTTTGATTTGTTGCCGTAGCATGGTTGCATCGGCTTCATCAAACAAAGCTGTATCTGAGTGAGCTATTGCGCGAGCAGCCAACATTACGTAAGGACCGCAGTCGTAGCTGTTAGGTTGTTGTGGTCCTTCCATTGTTGTAAGCTTAAAGCTGCTTCTGTCGATGTTAGCAGCTTCCAAAATTGTTTTTAGCATCTGCTCACTATGATTAATGTCAGGTGCTGCCAATGGACAATATACAGTAGCTTGTGACTCGGAAAAGTTCACAATTAATAAATGCCAGTGGTTACCAAATACGTGCATAGGGACAAGATAACATGATCTAGCAGTTTTATTAATAAGTGACCGAGCCATTTCTACAGCTGTTGTTCGCATGTCGCTAGTGTTGGAGCCTACTTTTTGACTTAGAAAAGTAGGCAGGCATCCACAGTTAGCGTTAGTACCACTCAAAAAGTTAAAGTAACTGTCGATGATACCGTCAGTTACCCAGTTTGTTGGCAGCAGAGAAGTTAAATCGGGATCATAAATGTCAATACCTGAAAATTTGCACAATCTTGAAGTAGGCATTAAAGTTTTCTGAGTAACGTCGCTTTCTTCAGACTGCTTAAACTGCGGAGTCTCTTCCGTTAAAGAGGCTTGGGAATCGACAAACTCGGTTGTTTGCGAGTTTGCATCGATTTCGCTTTCTAGATCTTCTAATTCGCTTTCTTCAAATTGTGAAAGCAAATTTAGGCTGTCCAGGGGTAGTTGAATTTGTTGAGAACCCAAATTAATAACAGACGTAAGTTCATCCTGCTCCGAAGCGGTGGTCGGAGCTTGGGGGCGAACGGAGTCTTTTACTCGAGCAAGAGCTCTTTCAAGCTTTGCCCGATCATTTGGAATGTTCTGGGTTCCTGGGTAGCCAGCTTGGCGTGCTGGCGCTGATGGTTAGCCAGGCCCAGAGCTGAACCACAGGAGAAATCACAAACGTTGCAGGCAAATTTCTCCTTCAAATGCATTGTCGGATCAGTCTCGGACACGGCCTTTAAGCACATTCTAGCATGTTCGCTTGGTTTTGTGCCTGAATCTTCATTGCAAAACAGGCACTGATAGACGATTTTGTAAGTAGCGATTCTATGCTTCTCGACAATGTGCTTAACAAGGCCGGCCCAAACTGTACTCCACGAGCCACTGAAATATTTCGCTGATTTGCAGTCAGGCAACGGACAGCGAAATTTCATAGGAGGAGGCCAGATAATAGTTACTGTCAATGGTTGGGTATTAACGTCTGCGAACGGGGGTTTTCGCTGCAGCATTGGCGAGGAAGCTGCATGCTGTGGCATTATATTGTCGAAAGGGCCTCCTCCGTATAGTATACCACATCTTGCTGTAGAGTTATTGTCACCTTTACAGTGTTTATTGCTGTTTATTCCATCGGCCAATAAGCAACAGGCAGGTTGCTTTTGATTGCCTGACTGGAGATCACGTTTGAGAGAGTCAGATTTGCAGCAGGCTGAAAGTTCCTGCAACAAATGGTTGCCCAGTTGGGATTTGCTGACTAGACTAGCAGGCACTAATTTGTGACTTTTAGTGCAGCTTAGTCCTATAATCAGTTTATCCTGGCCAGAGGACCATTTCACACTTCCCAGCATCAGGTTGCTACACTTGAGACGTCTGAGGAGGTAGCTTTTTGATCTGGGAATGCGAAATGTCAATGTCCGTTTCCGGCTGTGTGGGACAGCCAGGTACCAGAAGAGGCAAGTCAGAATCCAGGACCATAGGAGAGTCAAATTCATCCGCCGATCGTATGACCACAAGTGGGCTCCTCGTGGCCAGGTTCCAGGATTCCACCTGGGACTGGTCTGATTCCAAGAAATAGTCGTCGAAGATTCGGACGGCCGAAATACGAACGTGATTGATTTCGGCCATTGATGTAGTACGATTCGAACGAATTGGGCTGGGAATCGAAATCGACGAATAGGCTATACGGTAGCCTTGAAATGGAATTGCGTCAGCGGGCCCAGTGGATATTGTATTCGATTTTGCTCTGAAAGGAAAGGACATGTTATATGGGAATACTGTACTATCAAAAGCAAACACAGAATACATATACTGACAAATTGATTTTAGCACTGGGAGCCCGCTGACAACACGAAATTTGCCCTCAAACGACAAGAGCGAATGCGAAATATCGGCCAGAAAATGCGCCGAGGGACTGCAATTATAGCGTCGCTCGCCGAATAGGGGAAATAGGGTAATTCGTGATCCATTCTCGTAGTTGCTTAGCGTTCCGAGGTCGGTTAGGGAAAAGGCAGATTCAGTGCTCAACTGTTCCGTAGTCGGTCCTGAAGCAGAAACTAGCACACATCCACAATACACAAGCATAACTGATACAAAATTAAACAGTTTATACCTAGCAATATTCTGTCGAGCCGAACAGCGTTTTGAGTTTTTTAAGCTGTCCGGCCGAAACAAGCACATTTTCCTTTTTAAGTTTCTTCTTTCCATTAATTTCTGCTTCATATTGTCCATTTTGCTGGTTTCGTCCATTTCCATTAATCCATCCTTTATGTCCTTTCGTCAGAAAGAATGGAGCCAGGATGCAGAGCCAGAAAGCCAGAGAGACCAGTGGATTTAGATCGACAACTGCGTCTCTCTGACCTCCCGGATGCATGCACTGGACATCCATTCTATTTGTATAATTGTAGTTATTCATTAATAATAATGTCCAACATTCAATAATCCAATTAATGTTGGATGCCCAACCCTTTCCCCCCTTTACCACGTCCTGACATGCTGAAGATAGTATGTGTGCAAAGCGAATGAAGCTGAATGGATACTAGACGCTTTACCACCAGTAAACAACAAACGATTGGATAATTGAAGCAGTTAGCCGACCTCGACTACTCCCCCCCAAGCCGAGCTCAGACCCCCCTCCCCCCCCCCTAAAATAGGGTCCAAACAAGAGAAAAAATGCTAAATTATTGCAATAATTTTTGCAATTTTTCAAAAATTTTCTGAAAAATTGTCTAGAAACAGTTTAAAAACGCTAAAAAGCATGTTTTAAAACGCAATACGAGTGGTTTTTTATTAGATTTATGTCGAAAATAGTCGATTTTATGTCCGAAAAGGGCCATTTTTAGCTGAAAAAAATTTGGGTAGTTTGGGTAGTTTTTTTTTGAAAATTTCCAATTTTTGAGACCCCCGCCCAAGCCAGGTTTGGCCTTTTTCCCATCCCCCCCCAACACAAACAGATGGTACACCTATGGGCACCGCCAAAAAAATTCACAAAAAGGCTCACCCACATACGGCTAACAACAATCCGCAGCCGAAAAATTTTTTCCATGGGTAATAGCCAAAAGACACAAACTTAAGGTGGTAATTCCCTTTGGTCACATAAAGTTTGCACCATTATTACTCATTCATTACTTGGAGTTAAGAAGCCACTTTTATATCAAAATGTAGCTTGACATTTTCTCTTTTTAATGCATACCACGAAACTAATGTTGCTTTTCTAAAATATTTTTAACACATTTTAGAAGAAGTAAAATTTTCCAGAATTTTTGCAGACTCAAGTAAATTTTTTCGCGACACATTTGTTATATTATTCGATACCTCCATCAAATAGCTGGGGGCGATTTTTTACTTTATTGTGAAATCACTCTTCGCTATAGAGAAATAAGCTGAAGTGCGTGCGTAACCTGTATTTTGCCTACTTTTCCCAAATTTGTCAGGCGATTACTTTAGCTAGAAAGCAGCAATCGGGGCAACCAAAAAATCGTCCCTGGGTATATTTGTGCAGAACACATTTGTTCAGTAACAGCCGTCCAGCTTGCATGGTGAATGCTCCACAATCTTTGGAAAAAAATTGGTCGTGTTTTTGCAAAAACTACATTTTTATGATAGCAGCCTACAGGATAGCAGATGTTACATTGTGTCAGTTAAGGTGGTAGTACTACTACCGGGATTTTCGACGTAATTTTTCCATGGATGAAGACTTGACTTGAGAATCTTGACAAAACACTGAGTAAAGCAAGACTGGTTGGCAAACTATCTTTGCTCAAAATCTTTGTGTCAGAGAGTGCATAATTGGCTAGCTACCAGCGTGGCTTTGCGCATGCGCAAATAATCAAAATTTTATTTAAGCTTTATATATTAAATTCAAATTAGTTTACTTTAAATTAATTTACTTTACCACGTGAAAGAGCACAAAAAGCGCTTTAAAGTGATATGCATATCTCTTCTGTACGTGGTTCGTATCAAAAGTTACAAGCTGTTGAATATACGGCTTAATTACGTTGACCGTCTGCACACTCAATGTAAAGCAAGAACAATTTAGCCTAAAATTCAATCTATTGGGGATTAACGGTTATCGTTGTGTTACTTATATGTATTATTTAACACAAAACCTTTTGCAGCTGCTTGAAAGCATTAAAAATTCCCAAACCAAAACAATGAAAAGTTGCGAATTCTTTGTTTTTGATTTTCTCGTCACTGCTTCAACCAAACTTGACCACATTTTCCAGATATGTTTTATATCTGCATTCGCTCAGGCCATTTTCTTTGTTTTTCGAAATACGCAGTAGTAGGCAAGATATAGAATTTACAATTTTTCAAAACGAGCTAAAAAATAGAAAATGCACTGTTACGAAAAACTAAAAAACGGCCTGAGCGTATAAATTAATAAAGTTTGCATGGAAAATTTCAAACAAATTCATAAAGGAATGAAGGAGATATTTAAATTCAAAGCTTTTAATACATTCCCTCTTGTGTAGACCGGAAACCAGCCCCTACTACGTTGCAGGCAAGCGCATTTCATGCAAAACATGATAAAGAACAAATGTGCCACATTTCAAGTCGATTGATTAAGTTTTTAGTTCACAGTATCTGTTCAATGTCCTCCCCGGTAGTGGTACTACCACCTTAACTAGCTAGAGATGGCTAGGAATGCCGCAATACTGTAGGCTTTATTATATCTATTAAGGGGACGCTTGTATTACCGGGTTTCATACCTGAGCTTTCATTGTAAACGTGCGTGTCCGAAACAGCTTACAAAGGACAAATTTAACATACAGCCACAAAGTCTGCAACCAGGAAAATTTGGAAAATACGCTTGTGAGGCGTATAAATGAAACGTATATACGCTTTTATGGAGAAAATTTTGAACTAGTCCCTAAACCTAACGCAGGGGCATTTTCCAGTTTTTCGATTTATGCTGTTTTGAGTATTTTATGAATATTCGAAAACTTTGAAAGTCAATATTTCACGGAATACACGATTTAAACAAAAACTAGAAAAATTGCCTCTGCGTACCCGTCAAACAAACGTGCTTGCAAAATTTGAGTGAGTTTGGTCGCAGCATTTATGAGAAAATCAAAATAAAACATTTCGCACTAATCACTTCAGTTTTGCGCAAATATTATGCTTTTAATAAGTCGCACAGTGTATTTCATAACATGATAAACAAATGCAATACAAAAGCATCATGCAATACCCCGTTGAATTCATTTCCGAACGATTGGTTTTTACATTGTCATTCGCGATTGGAAATTTAGCGTAACTTTGTCATATATTCAACCGTCTGTAACTTTTGATAAAAACCACGTAGATAAGAGATATGCACATCGTTTTAACGCTCTTTTTACGCTCTTTCATGCTGTGCTTTCAAATTTATCATGTGAAGCTTAAATAATATTTTGATTTTCTAAGCCATGAATCAATCCAATCATGGGCTTTCAGGAGCCGAAATTTTGTCACAAGATAACCCTCCAGCCAGACTACACTCACTTAGGATTTCTTCAAAATTGATCAATCTGTCCAAAACTTATGTCAATAATCCCGATAATGCAAGCGCTTCCTTAAATCTAAATGCCTGACTACATGCAGGAACTCTCCTTTCCGGGCCAGCAGGTTAAGCAGGTTCACAACTCAGTCGCAAGTTTGTATTTATGTTGCGTGTCGCAGAGTAGTCTTGTTTGTCTGTCGCGACAATGTTCACAGGTTTATGATTTATAGCGACGAACTGTCACGTGTCGCAAGGAGTTATAATACACATTTTAATTATATGTCATTTTTGAGTTTAAAACTATTCATTGATCTGAATATATTTTATAAACTGAAAGTTGAGACATGCCTAAATTTATATATCTGTCGCTAAATGTCGAATAGGGTTTCAGTGAGACGCAGTTTAAGCTTCACCTATGCATTTGCCCTTATTTGAGATGCCCCAATGTCGAGATACTGTTTCCTTTAGCAGCCAACTTGTTAGACTTCTGGGACCTTGAAATAAAGTTTTTGGTCAGTCACGTGAATCCGACCCAGGTCACGTTCCATCCAGGTCACGACAATTCAAGATGCGAGATTCGAGATTCAAGACAACTCCAACAAATTGTTTGTTCTGTGCTTACTAGAGCAACGGAACACAAAATAAGTGGGTTCCTTGCTTCTTCATACCAATAATCAAGGTCAAGCATGGTCTGGGTACCCACTTTGATCCTGGGGGCCGAGAACCAAAATTCTAAGTTTAGCCTTCGCAAAAAATTGGGGGTCCAAATTTTTCTACGTAATGACACTATGAACTATGCTCTATTTATGCATGAAAAGAAATATTTCCTAGCTATATCCTGAAAATGTTTTACAAGTTTTGGCTTAAAATCGCTTTTAAGGTGGTGATTCCTTTTGGTCACATAAAGTTTGCACCATTATTACTCATTCATTACTTAGAGTTAAGAAGCCATTTTTATATCAAATTGTAGCTTGACATGTTCTCGTTTTAATGCATGCCACGAAACTAACGTTGCTTTTATAAAATATTTTTAACACATTTTAGAAGAAGTATAATTTTCCAGAATTTTTGCAGACTCAAGTAAATTTTTTCGCTAGACATTCGTTATATTATTCGATACCTCCATCTATTAGCTGGGGACGATTTTTTATTTATTGTGGCATCGCTCTTCGTTATAGAGAAATAAGCTGAAATGTGTGCGCAGCCTGTATTTTGCCTACTTTTTCCAAATTTGTCAAGCGATTACTTTAGTTAAAAAGCAGCAATCGGGGCAACTAAAAAAACGACCCTTGGTATATTTGTGCAGAACACATCTGTTGAGTAGCAGCCCTCCAGCTTGCATTGTGAATGCTCCACAATCTTTGGGAAAAATTGGTCGTGTTTTTGCAAAAACTACATTTTTTATGATAGCAGCCTACAGGATAGCATTTGGAAGACGATCATGCGTCGGATAATTTGCCCCTTTGAGACCTTCAGATCGACGCCCTCAGTTTGATTTTACGGCTTGCATAGTTCAAGAAATGTTGGATTATTTGATTTCTGCAAAAATGACAAGTTTTCGACACCATAACAAGAAAATCGGCTATATCTCACGGTAGAGAAAAGCTAGGACGTTGATTTGAAAAGCAAAAATATGTAGGTCAACGAGATTTTTCGAATGAATATAGTCATAACTGTATAGCTGCTGCCAAACTTTCAGAAACTGGAAAAAACCGCCCTGACCGGAAATCGCGAATTTTCGAATCGGGATTGCGCGGAGGGTGTTCGAACGCTAAAAGAACGCATTTCGGAGTTTCGTCATATTTCATCTTGATTTACGCCGCCAACCAACAATATGTGCCCAAAAGGAATCACCACCTTAAAACTGTGCAAAAGCCATGAATCGTTAAAAACGAGACCATATTTTGAAGAAATAAGTGTTAAAAACAGAACATAAAGCATTCGACGTCGCCGAAATTTTTCGGTCAAAATAGTCTATTTTGGTGCGAAAACTTAATTCTTGAGCTCTTTTTAGCTCAGTAATAGCAAGTAAGTAAGTAAGTATTCCTTCCCGCCCGCTAGCGGTGAGCTGTCGCGAGGCCCCTTAGGGACATCCAATGGAAGCCACCTTGCTTAACACAAGGGTGCCGTCACCGTACGTAGGAAGTTTGCCGAAGGCTTGTCGTCCACACTTTTATGTGCAGAACAGTAGAACGAGACCATAACAGTCCGAGCATGTTTTATAACGGCACTCCCCCAACTGACCGTTGGGCCCGCTGGAGGGAGAGTCTCGAAATGGTATGGCCAAACCTCCATATCGTCCATTTGGCCAACTGTCATCGACCTGTAGCGGGCAGGTTACCTGTATATGTCCTGATCTATTGTGTCTTACTATCACCTTGTCCAATGGCATGTTCAGTTCTGTTTATGCGGTTGAACTGTCACAGGAGGCGGTCCTGAAACATCGAAAAGATCATTGTCATGTGGCTTGTAGACGTCTGAATTACATCGAATTCATATTCTACTCCACTATTTAAGAAAGCAAAGATATACATTATATTGGTTTGATCTTTCGTGATTTAAACCGCAGCATTCATGCTAGGTTAATGATAATAACTACTTTGTATGTATCCAATATATTACGATTATCATTATCACATTACCAAGATATTCATTTATTATCCTAAATTTAAGCATAAACAGCAATCCAGTGCATTGCATAACAGATACTAGTGTATTTGCATGCCCCTAAAGCAGTCACTCAATTTAACCTGTGATGATGGCGGGGAGGGCAGGGGGAGGGGGGGGGGTGAGGAAGGGGGTTGTGGGAGGGGGAGGTTATTGGCGTTACCTTCATATGTCAATTTTAGCCAGTTTGATAAAGCGGCAGGTGTCCTTGAGTTGGTCCTCGGAGCCATACAGGCAGGCTTGGAGATTGGGGGGTTGCCGCCACACTACCCCTCGCGGTCCACTAAGCCGAGGGCAGCTGTACAGTATGTGGGGGATTGTTTCCGGTGCCCCGCACTGGCAGAGGTTATTGTCCACGATATGCATGCGATATAGGTGGTTCGCTAGTCGGCAGTGGCCGGAACGAAGTCGGAACATGATAACTTGGTCTGATCTTGGGAGGGAAAGGATATTATCCGCTGTCTGGTTATCCTTGAAGAAGTGATATCGTTTTCCTTTGATCGGTGTGGTCCTGGTGTCAGTCCAGGAGGCCTTAAGAGACTGTTTGATAGCTGATGATGCTGCTGATGTTGTGATTAAGTTCTGTTCCTGAGGCTGATGTAGTCCTTGTTTCGCTAGCCTGTCAGCTTCTTCATTTCCCGCTATGCCAACATGCCCTGGGATCCAAACTAGCTCTATGTACAAATTCTGGTCGATGGCTAGGCCTTGGAGACGGGGCTGATCGCTGTATATTCGCTGTATAGCAGCTTGTGAATCCAGAAAGATGGCAACATGGGTGAGATGATCATTGTGGAGCGGAAGATAATCCAATAATTCCTTGACCGCTTGGATCTCGGCATCAGTTGAGGAGGCAGGATACCCCCCGATTCGCTGAAAGCTGAAATGATAGGTTTCTTCCCCTGCTCTGATCAGGGTTTTTTCTTGGTTTTCGGATTTGCGTCAACATTGCGTCCCGCTAAGCTTAAGTTGCGTCCAGTTAAGAAATTTTGCGTCCAGGTAGAATTTTTGTTTTATCGTGTTTTCTGTGCGAAAAAATTGTTTTATTTATAAAAATTTTAATAATTCCTTTAGTGTAACACTATTTAGAAAGTTGACGCTGCTTAAAATGCACGATTACAAGGGCACCTATAGAATATAGTAGGCATGGGCACGGGTAGTCGGGTACCCGACGGGTACCCGGGTACCCGAAAATTTTCGGGTACCCGGGTCCTGCTTCGGGTACCCGATATCCAGTTAAAACCGGAAAAAACTGGATTAATCTGGATCAAGCAGAGAAATTTTTTGGCTCAGATAATTTTTCTAAAATTTCTTTTCTTTTTCTCAGGCTTTCTAAAATTTGTTCACATCTAAAGGTTAGAGGAAGCGGACAGGGCGACGGTGGTACAAACTCAGATTGCTGATCTGAGCGCGGTTATGAAATAAAAACTAATGTTGTCTCTATCAGCATCAGCTTCTGATACCGTGACAATTAATTGAAGGTCCCTATAAACTATTTTAAGTCCTTAAAGCTCCTTTGAAAAAACTTAGGAATGAAAATCTATCCAATCTAAGCTCAATGTGAATCAGGCCCCTGAAAAAAAGTTAAATATCGAAATGGCCAAATCCGAAAAATGTGTTAAAAATTTTTCGGGTACCCGAAAGTGCTCGGGTACCCGGGTACCCGGGTACCCGATTACCCGGGTACCCGGGTACCCGGGTAGTGTCGCAATTACCCGACACAGGGCTTCGGGTAGTACCGGGTATATAGATGTACCGGGTGTACCGTGCCCATGCCTAGAATATAGATGCGGCCAATATACACGGTGGGGGGTCTGGGCGGGGGGCGGAGCCCCCCAGAAGTTGAAGAATTTTTTGCAATTCCAGAATAATCCGTAATGGAAATGCTTAAAAAGATTTTATTTCGCACCTGTTGCATCTAATACAATACCTTGAGTAATTTTCAATATTATTGACACACACTCCCATATCTCAATGTTATAATATAATTAAACCAATTAAAGTATTAAAAATTAATGAAATGTTTAGGAATAGCATTGAGAAAAAAGGTAGTAAATATCAAACATACATTCAGTTTCGAAAACTCTAAGAACTACTGATCCCTGAAAACAGGATTGGAAGTGAGCACCGGGGGGTCTGGGGGGCAGAGCCCCCCAGAAGTTGGAGATTTTTTGCAATTACGGATTAAATTCGCAATGGAAATGTTTAAAAAGATTAATTTAGCGTCTGTAGCATCTAACGCATTTCGTGAGTAATTTTCGATTTTATTGACATAACACATTATTCCGATGTTCAATGTCATAGATAGACTAATTACGGTACTAAAAATTAATGAAATAGTTATTAAATTAATATCACTAAGAAGAAAGGTAGTAAATATGGAAACACAAATTCCATTTTCAAAACCCTGAGAATTGAAGTTGAAGATTTTTTGCAATTAGGAATAAATCCGTAATAAATGTTTAAAAGAATTAATTTAGTATCTGTTACATCTAACTAAAGCATCTAACGCTGTTTCATTCTTTGCGTAAATTTCTACTGTAAATTTTAAAAATGTTAAATGTTTAAAATCTTTGCGTAAATGTTTAAAAAGATTAATTTAGCGTCTGTAGCATCTAACGCATTTCGTGAGTAATTTTCGATTTTATTGACATAACACATTATTCCGATGTTCAATGTCATAGATAGACTAATTCCGGTACTAAAAATTAATGAAATAGTTATTAAATTAATATCACTAAGAAGAAAGGTAGTAAATATGGAAACACAAATTCCATTTTCAAAACCCTGAGAATTGAAGTTGAAGATTTTTTGCAATTAGGAATAAATCCGTAATAAATGTTAAAAGAATTAATTTAGTATCTGTTACATCTAACTAAAGCATCTAACGCTGTTTCATTCTTTGCGTAAATTTCTACTGTAAATTTTAAAAATGTTAAATGTTTAAAATCTTTGCGTAAATGTTTAAAAAGATTAATTTAGCGTCTGTAGCATCTAACGCATTTCGTGAGTAATTTTCGATTTTATTGACATAACACATTATTCCGATGTTCAATGTCATAGATAGACTAATTCCGGTACTAAAAATTAATGAAATAGTTATTAAATTAATATCACTAAAAAGAATACACTATGCTAGCTCTGAAGGCTAGAAGCCGTCCTTTTTAAGTGACCTGAAACTGAAATAAAAACTCCGACTGAAACTAATACTGAATCAAGTTATTTTGCTCTGCGGACTGAAACGTAACGGAAAGTATTTAGGATTGCGGACTAAAACTGAAACGAAAATCGGCTAAGGAAACAACACTAATGAATAGTACAAAATAAGAAACTGTCGAAGGACGCAAGTCGCAAACAACGCTCTAAAAATTTATATGCAACTGTAATCGCCTAGACACAGTCATGTGAGCTTCTGATGGATTCTGATTGGTCATTTTCATCAAACGTTTAGTGAAAATTGCTATAGGACCATGCCCAGTTTGGCAGTTTGGTGGTAGCTTGGTGGAAGTTTTACACCATCAAACTACCACCAAACTTTCACCAAACTTGAGTTTGACCAAGGTTTGGTTTGATGAAAGTTTGGTGGTGTAAACTAGTGTTGTTTCAGTAGCCCATTTTAGTTTCAGTTTCAGTATCAGTTTCAGTCGGATACCAAAAATAATTTCAGTTTCAGTTTCAGTTTCAGTCGTCATCCCAAAATAATTTCAGTTTTAGTTTCAGTTTCAGTCGTCATCCCAAATTAATTTCAGTTTCAGTTTCAGTCGGACAGCTTTAATCATTTCAGTTTCAGTTTCAGTTTCAGTCCACTTACCCAAATACTTTCAGTTTCAGTTTCAGTGACTGAAACTGAAACATGTAGAGACTGAAACCTAGTTTCAGTTTCAGTTTCAGTGACTGAAACATCACTAGTGTAAACTGGCCTTAAAATGCAGGCAACAGTTTCCCAGTTCCCCAAAAGAATGTGTAGCAGGACTTGCTGCGTATAACGCTTACCCTTTGTTCTATTCGCCAAGGACCAGGTCACATTCACGAAAGCAAACATCAAACACCGGGAAGGAATAATGCCCCTTTTAGGGGCCTACTTGTTTGTTTTATTACTCTCCCCCCAAGCAGAATTCTTTTCTGGAATGAATATTTTCAGGGCCCCCTTCAAAGATTGAATGCGGAAAGAAAATTTTTAACATGATCTTCATATATGCAAATTAGGTATAAAAAAGCTGAGAACAGTTCTTTTTTAGTCGCCTCGGTGAATGCTTGCAATTATTTAAAAACATCCCTGTGTAGACAACTGACGGTTTTAACGTAATATTTTGACTTTATTCAAAGGATTCACGGATTCAAGTTGACCACGGTAGGCAATTTTAATATACATTGGTCATTGATAAAGTGAATGGAGACAATCAGTCGAATCAAGTGGTTTTAAAGACATATGGGTCTGTGCTAGGGACAATTGTTACCTCATATGTTGTCAATTAGTGCTACAAACAAACAATTGGCCAAATGCACCTGGACTACAGGGCAGCTAATTTTGCAGAATGGTTTTATAGCTCCATCCAGCCGTCAGTTGACATGCATATACGCCCGTATAAACGCGTCCGAGCACGAATCCGTTGCTTTGGGACTTTAAACCGCCAAAACGGCATGTTACAAGCAGAGGGGATGGACCCACTCTCGGCCATACACGTTCATGACTAGTATCTTGCTAGTATGAATGCGTCTTTTCTTTAGTGTAGTGCAATAGCGCGAGGACGGTGTTGACCAAATAAGAAGCGTAAAGTTGTAATTTTAAAATGTAAGAATTCCCATGCGATCTCCAAAATGATTGAGTTTGATTTGCAGTTCTTGACAACACCGTTTTTCCTAGTTTTTGACAAGTGGACGCTCTGATAGCCTCGAAGCATGCCTCGGGTTGACAAAATCAGCTGGATGCAACCCTGCCCCACCCAGTGAAAACAAGTCAACAAATTGCAAGCTGACATTTTCATTAACGGGTTACACTAACCTAGAGAAGTGAACTGAAAAGTGAGGGAAAAATTAAGTTTGATAGATTTGACAAAAGTTATTTTGAATGTTCTTCTTGCAATGCGCAACAAGGTTAGCCATTGGAAATAAAGACCACCTCCACCTTAAGTTGAGTGTACAGTGAAGTTAAGAGGAGATCTACAGTGTCGGCTTTTTGTGACAGTTTTCAATCATTCACTCTTAGAAATGTTCCAGTAGAAACTACAGGAATCACTATTGTAGATGATACATAAATACAAAAGCTTTTGTAGAAAATACAGGTTATGCCTTGTAAATTCTATAGGATATCCTTAGTAGTTTTTACCGAATTTACTTTGGTAGAATGGATTACAAGTTTGACTATATAGTATTCAATACAAATGAAACCTGTAGTTTTCATTGGTTTACAGGTTTACTCTACAGGTTATTGCTCGATACGCTGGTAACGCAAACTGGGCATATGTAATGAAAGGACTTTCATTAATAGTTAAAATAGGTCAAAAAATTGGTTAACCAGTTAATGGTTTCAAAGAACGAACGAAATCCTGTTAAATAGAAGAATATTGCATTGGTTATGTTTCATCATGTTTGCCGGAGTTAGAAGTCCAAGTTCATATTTGTATAGATGTTTTGTATTTGATAAAAATATCAGAGTTGCCAGACCGAAATCTACAATTAACATCCCTGGTTTTTTACTCCAAGGGGTGAATCAATAATAGAACTAGACTCGTTTAATTGCTTAATAGGGATATCTCATCATTTAGAATGCCAAGAATAACAGAGTGCACACTTAAAACTAATATCTAAATCAAAGAATCCTTTAATCAAAGCGAATTGGCAGGAGATCCATTTGAAGAGTGGGTACTCTTCTTAGATCCGGAATTGGTCCGGGATGGGACCTTTTCAATTTTATTGTCATCTGTGGCCGTTAGGAAATCAGCGTCAAAACAATCTTAGTTTCTAATTGCGGAAAGAATCGTGCAAGTTTAGGTTTATGATTGTAAAAATTCCTCAAAGTGCAGTTTTATGGCAAGAAAATGTCAAATATTGGAAGGTAGTCACTTAGGTAGGTTTAAAATAGGTATTTACGTAGTTATATAATGTAATAGGGATATGTTATCTGTTAGTTAGGATTTATATTCGCTAATTAGTAGCATTTTATTTAATTAAGCTAATTTTGATAAATTTTGGTTAGGAAACAACTTAGGTTCATTGGAAAGGCAATTTTCTCCCGATTCCAAAAATGCTATCCCCATCTTTTAACTCCCAAGAATGAGCGAGTTATTAACGAAAATGTTTTAGTAAGATTACTTCTGATTTCGTAATCTTACCTCTTTAAAAGGTTTACCTCAAAATTTGGTCCCCACCCACCTTTGTATTAACTTTGGGAACTCCCTTTTCATTGTCTGGGAAGCCGCCTGCTTCCCAGACAGCGTAGTAGTGGGAGTACTACTACGTCCATTCAATTCTCTTTACGTGAGGCTTGTCCTCACTTGAACTTTAGTTTGGGCCAAGAGGCCAGGAGAGAATTGCCTCTCCAGAACAAAAGTTAGTATACACCTTTGTGTATATAGGTAGGTCTGGAGGGGGCTTAACCTCCTCCTTAATAATTTAAAATTAACGAAAAATTGCTAAGAATAGGTAATAACATACGTAGAAATAGGAATTGTCGTTAGTTTTACCTAGAAAATTACGTACGAATTTTTATGCACATTTTTAGACAATTGCTCCCTACTTCCTCGGTCAAGCGAGGACACTGAGTTTCTAGCAATAGGGAGCAATTGTTGCTAAGGTTGCTGGGTTGGCTTCTCTTGTTTGCGGCCAAAAGTTCACTCAAAACTCTAAAGTAGGGGCCCAGGACAAGAGAAGCCAAAGAAAATTATAAAATTTGAAATGGACATATAAGTTGTGCCCAAAGGTGGCACTTAAAAATATTTTTCCCATAATAGGCCGGGATTGGCCTGATTTTTGAGCCCCATTTCATCTGGATTCGTGAAAGTTGAAAATTAGGTCCGAAACTTCCCCCTTTGGTTGCATTTACGTGTTAACCAAAATTTTATACAATTCTAGAAAGTTTCGGACCCCGAAATTAATCAGAAAAGTGGTCAGCTGGGGGCAATATTTCGCCATTATCGTTAATCTTCCCCTGGCTGACCACCAGGCTCAAAAAGAGCCTGGATTCTGCAATGTTAAAGGTGGCAAGCTTCTAGAAGGTTCTAGAACTTTCTAGAAGCTTTGCCTTAAAGTCAAAGCCAAGCCGCCTAAATCGTGCTGTCACTGGGCTGTCAGAGAGCTGTCAGCCCAGTCCCAAAATTTTGAGACTCACTCAGTGTTCGCTGAGGTGCGGCCGTAGTCGGTCGCTGTTTCCCTCCTCCTAGTGCGCATCCTTATAGTGGGCTGTGGTTTGCAGCACCTAGGATTGCGCACTTCCCCCCCGATGTTGTAGGAAAAATCTAGGGACTTTTCTGGCCCTCGGGCCAGAAAAGGATGTGAGCAATACACCGCGAACACTTACACACTGAGGAGCCTTTGGGTCTTTTATGCCCGGCTCAACTACACTGCCTAGGCTTAAAAAATTTAGGGATTTTATACTGTCGGCCTTCGGGCCTATTTTTTTATATTATGTGATTTTTGGCCTTCGGGCCCCTTTTTCTTTCATGCGGCCAATTGGCCAATTTTTTCCAAGCTACGGCCCTAGAGGCCAGTTTTTGTATTTCGAAGAAGGCCCTCGTGGCTATGGGGGTTTTGTAGTTTACGGGATTTGAGTGGGGACCTCACCTTTTGAACCTAAGATAGAGGGTCCCTTAATTACGACCCTAAACTTATTGAGCTAGTATAGGGATCTTTTCACCCCACAGCCGGCAATTAGGTGTTGCCGGCCATATTCTGTAACGAAGGCGCTAATGATTTAAAAATCACTGTTTGCATAACTGTCTTTATTTTCAGCGTTAGGTCGGCTTCAAAATTATCAGGTTTCTAAAATATAGGTTATTTTCGAACTGAATTTAAAACCTTGAGCTTTTACATTATTTTGTTAATTAATAATTCTGAGTTTTGGGGAGGAATGGCCGGCTTCCTCTAATCAGTAAATTAGAATATGTTTTCTACTATCTTGTTTAATAATAATTGCTTAGCAATTATTATTCACTCAGGCTTTCACAAAGTTCTAATCAAATTTCTTTTAAACAAGGAAAACATTAGGTTTTCCTAAATTCGAGTTACCAAGTTTCAAAGTTCACAAAGTTTAAGTAAACAAAACAGCAACTCTTACAGAAGACTACCGAAAATGTGCATAAACCAATAGTTAGGGAATTACCTAGAATTTAGATTAGAAATAAGAAAATTTGTAGTTAGGATTGTTTCTATAGTTTATAATTGTACTGATGTTTAATAATTATGTTTGTTTTAAGGAATTAGAAGGTATTAGCTAAGTTAGAATGTGTGAAAGTGTGTGTGAATGTCTGTTCTGTATATGTTTGTACGCGCGATGCAGATCACATAAACTCCTTCTGTTCGACGAAGGTTGTGAGAACTGCAAGAATGAGAGCGTAGAAGTAAATCGGTGTGCATGTGTGTAATGCGTATGAAAGCGTGAAAATGAGTGTATGAATGAGGCAACTCATGTAAACTCCTTTGTGTGTAAAGGTCTTGAGATTTGCCGAGTATGATTGACCTTGAGATACTAGGCAGGATAAAGGTGTAGCTGATTAAGCAGCCACCAAAATATTAACGATACAGTACGTAAGTGTGAATGTTGCATAAATGTTGTATGAGTGTGCCAGCAGTGGCACAGTGTGAATGTTGCATAAATGTTGTATAAGTGTGCCAGCAGTGGCACAGTGTGAATGTTGCATAAATGTTGTATGAGTGTGCCAGCAGTGGCACAGTGTGAATGTTGCATAAATGTTGTATAAGTGTGCCAGCAGTGGCACAGTGTGAATGTTGCATAAATGCTGTATAAGTGTGCCAGCAGTGGCACAGTGTGAATGTTGCATAAATGTTGTATGAGTGTGCCAGCAGTGGCACAGTGTGAATGTTGCATAAATGTTGTATAAGTGTGCCAGCAGTGGCACAGTGTGAATGTTGCATAAATGTTGTATAAGTGTGCCAGTAGTGGTACGGTATGAATGTTACGTAAGCGGATACGTGTTGTAGTTAAGTTTGTAATGAATTGATGGTCATATGTTGAGTGAAGCAATTGGAGGTAAAAGATACGCTTTCGAGTATGAGTGTGCGTTTTCCTGCTCCAATACCCGTGGTATGACGGGCATTACGAAATAACTACCTAAGAGTCAGATTACAAGCAGGAAATTACACAGATGGAATTTAGATCTGGTTTAGTGATGTACGTGAGCTCAATTGAATGGGATGCGTGTTGGAATGAGGTTACAAACAGTATAATTGGAGTATAAATGAAAATATGCAAATGAGGTAGTGATTCTGGGCCTAGGGTCACGGGGACCCCGGATTAGGTCCTAAACATCAGGTATTGTTCAGAAAGTCCTCGATTCGCCCGCGTAGGCAACTCCACGTAATTGGGCGGGCGAATCGCAATAAAAGGACACAGCATTTAATCAAACTACTTAACGATGCTTTCATTTCGCTTGAAGCTCAAATCTCCTGCACTTTTGGCTAAAACTATTTAGGAATACGTAAGGAATTAGTTAGGTAAACGTTGTTATTAATTGTTGTAATTGTGATGTTCTCTGCCGGAAAAGTACGATTGTTATTGTTCTTGTCTGCCATGGGTAATGCCGTAATCTTCATGCCCACCAAAAGTGAGGGTTCCAAAACCGCCAACTGGGAACGACATGACGTTTAACGGTTCAATATCTGTTAGGTTTAGTTACCAAAAATGGTCTCAAAATCAATAAAACGGGTTCGATTGGTTGTTTCGGTTACTGGGTTTTGATTGATGATTCGAGCTATTGGGGTTAAACAGACAATTAGCCGGCATCTTGAACGCCAGTATGCAGGAAACAATAATAACCCTGAAATAATAAGTACATTACTTAGTTACATACGATTAGTAGTTAATAAGTATTAGACTATCTTCCAATAACAGCAATACTGGCGTTTATGCACAAGTTCTCTATTTAATACTGAAATTACAGTTTTGAATCAATCTATGCAGGAAATGGGTATTTCCTGCAGTTTGGGACCAGAAATCGTCCTAAACTAACCAAAACTATATTTATGGTGTCATTTCTGCGCAATAGCTAAATCATGGACGTAACCATCAACTTGATTTAAATATTGGGTTCTTGTTTGTGATCAGAGATCCAGAATTACTTGAATTCAGTTGTTGTGGTTCTAGACAGTATTGAAGCAGAATGTAGGTTACAGAAACGTGTTTAGTTACAATTTCCTGCACAACAGTGCAGGAAATTGTTCGAAATATTACATTCTGCGGTCCTGGTCTTTACAGTCAGGAATAACAAAAAAAACCTTCGAAATTTCACACTAAAAGCAGCAAGTTTTAAACGATCCAATAACTTCGAGATGACAAGTTCGTGCTCAAGACCTGAAAGCCAAAAGAGTGAATAATGGTTGCTGGGTTCGATTCCCGCACCATAACTGTGTAATTAATGGGTTTTAACCCATTTGATTCAGGTGCGGAGCTCACGAAGATCTCGCCTGAAGAAGTCAGTCTGCCTCTGATCGATATTAGTGGTCATTCAGTTCGGATTCATTTTGTTGAGATATTTTGGAGCCGGAAGAGCTCAGTCAATTCAGGACATTTGGGAATCAGCATACAGCTGTAGGTACTCTAGTTGATTTTGGAGTGTAACGGAACCTTTAAGGCAGAGACGAGTCGTGCTACCATCGGGATCATTTGTGGTGTTTAAAACCAACTGTTAAAAGACTGCGAAAATTAGCCAGTGAGCCGAACGTTCACTACTGATTTTTGAACTCTGTAACCTTGAACCTTGCTACTTTCTTTTGTGCCTCAATTGACGAAAAATGATGATTTCTACTTTTGTCTACCTGATGGGGGTGGGTACCCCATTGCTCTGCTTTAAAAGTCCAGTTACTAGCTGAACTTAAGAAGTTATTAGTGAAGAAGAAACGACAGAAGGCCGATCTAAATTAATCAGAACTTTAATTCTTACTGTTTAACTTTTAAACGGCTATCTCCCGGTACCACCCCAACCCTCTCCGAACCTTGTACTAGCTGATCCTCTTGCATTGGAGTTGATCTGCAGGAACCTTTCCGATAGCAATCTCTAAAGTGGGCTGTGGAGTCCTAGCGACTACTTTGCAGCAACTGAGAGCTCACCCAAAGTCCGAGCCCATCCTCTATTGTATTATTATTAATTCTTATCATTATCATCATCATTATTACTAGTGTTATTATTAATATTGGTTTTGGTCCTTTGGTACTGTAAAGGACAGATATAGATAGTGCACCCGCATAACACGTACATAAAGCACATAGGACACCAGTAGCTGAACTGAGTTAGGTCCTAAGGTTGAATCATAGTAGAAGTAGAGATATAACAGTAACCTGAAGAAGAGTCTAGTCCTTTGCTGAACGTGTATAACCTAAATTATTCCAAGTCCACCCTGTAGAGAGTCTGGCAACTCTGGTATATTGACTGTTAATAGCAATTGTCAGTATACTTGTAATTGATATCCCTATTATTACTATTATACAGTGTATTAAGTATTATTATAACCACCATTGTATTCAGTATCCAGTTTGTCAGTAGCTGTCAGAAACATATTAAACAGAGTGCAGTGTTTAAACAAGACTGTGAACCAGTGACCTACAGATCCGGGTGTGATCTTCCAAGCAAACAGTAAGTTTTCTCAGATCTCGCTAGAGATCTGACTAGAACCTCTCACAGAAGAGAAGAACTGAGTTTGTGCCTTCGATCTGCGTGTCAAGGCCCTCTATTTGATTTCGGCAGTGAACAAATAGAGCGAGAATCGACCCCTCTCGCCGTTCTCTTTTGATTACCAACCAAACGAACTCACAGCAGTACCCCTACCAGGTTAGCTGTAGAGATCCCCGATTCTGGAAAACCACTGTAAAAAGAAAGTTATTGTCTGTACTGGTGCTTCATGACTAATAAACGAGACTTGACTAACTTGTTGCAGGTTCACAATCGGTAGTGTATGCCTACCGCTCCTCCTCGTGCCTATCTAACAAAGACTTAATTAAGATTAGCAGAATTAACACGATACTTTTAATTTCCAATTTACATCAAATTATCGAACATCATTTTCATCAAAGACATATAAAGATTATTCAAACAAGTACCAAACCCAACCAGACAAAACCGTACAAAATACTGCCTAAGTCTCAGCTGCCAAATTATAAGAACGGGATCCAACCCAACCAACTGTATATCGCGCAACTACCAAGATACACTAAACACCCCAACTTCTCATTAAGAGACTCCATTTTGGACGACTACTGAAGTAGCTAAAGTTTGAATTTAGTATCATCATTCATGAAATAATTTAGAAAATTAACACAGTTTCTAACGAACATTTCACAAATTACCCCCTCTTTGGCCCGCGCGCCCTCGCCGCGGTACGCGTATTAGTAGGATAAAATTTAGGTTAAGAAAGAAACCGTAGGTACTAGTTTGGTAAAACGCGTGTGAGAATTTTGAGAAACACCGTAAAACTACACTGGAGAACCTCTCCAGAGGCTGACAATGGGAACAAAGCACCACAACACACACACGGGCCCACTACCGGTGCTTGCCCCGATAAAGAAAAACAAAGACACACAACACACTGACGACATACAACATACAACGCATACAGACAACAAACATACCCGGAAGACGACGACAAACAAATATGTACACAGGCCAATTTATAATGAAAAAACAAAAATTTCCCAAACCTCAGACAGAAGTAACCTAATGATTCAACCGCACTATACAGACTAACCGGACAATATAGACTATGAACAATGCCAGATAAAGGTAGATTCTATGAATAAAGCACAATGGTAATAAAGCACAAGATATAAAGCAGCACCGAATCAATATGGTGCAACATCATGGCAGTAAACAAGATGGCAAGAATTTCACAAGGAAGAATTTTAGAGAAGAAAGTATCGTGTTCGTTTTAGGACAGAAAAGTGAAACACAAACCAGACAGTTAGAACCCGAAAAGAACGAAAATGAGTAAAATACAACATAATTATAGCTGGTAGTAGAACAACGAAGAAAAGAAAAAGAATTCAAACAGTACAATGGCCCAGCCAAGGTAGCGGGCGCCCCTAATAAAGACAATCCGAAACCTCCGACGTTCAAGGGAAATAAGAAGAACAACAATGTTTCACAGAATTTTGAATAAATTTCACCCCAAGGCTCCCCCCAACCCACGCATATCCCTAAAGACAAAAATCCTCCCCCACCACATTGAAGATATCAGCAAAAACAACATATATATATATGGGGAACAGAGGACAATCAACAGCAAGCCTAGTCCCAGGACAGGAGTCTTCAGGCAAATAAAACAGTCAATTATGGGCAGGACATGCCCGTAGCCAACCGTAGACGCACCCACACTCAAGTCCACCCAACATCACTACCACCAGAAACCACCAACAACCAGTTCCACGGCACGATGCCAAGACACCACACAACCCATACAAAAGTTCTAACAAGCTCGAACCACCGAGCTGACCATACCACATACCCGCAATCACCGGTATAAAGTCACAGACAATGACCAACCTGTCCCACCAGTGCTCCTGGAGAGCCGCCCCCCGCGAGGCTAGAGCCCTCCAAGAACCAGATAGCACCCAGGGACCATAACCGAAGAACCGGATAACCGTAGGACCGTAGACCCGGACAACCGGATAACCGTAGAACCATAAACCCGGACAACCAGATAACCAAAGAACCATGCCTAACAAGGCAGGAGCCACACAACGCCAGTCACCCCAAACCTCCGGCGTACCATCCGTCCAAAGGAACAGCCGGACAGGGACCACCAATCCACGCAGGGAACCTAGGCTCACTGAGGGGGAACGGGAGGGACACATACATTCATATTTACGTACACAAGATAAATGCAACAAAAATGTACCTTTATTAGCAACAAAAGGAATGATCAGCAATATAAAAACAACCTACGTAAACAACAATGTATACATCACAACAAAAGAAACCGCAACCATACACAATACATATCTACTACCAGCTGAGTACATATTAGCCCTACCTATGAATTTAAGGAGGGAAACGGCCAGTGCTTCCCGCCCCAGGAATCCTAATCCCAGAGGAGGAAACGCTGACAGTTCCCTATCAAGGAAAAACGGCTGACAAACTACGGAATCTTTGTGAAAGTGCTGCATGTTATTCTCCACGCTCCTCAGAATCCTAATCTGGGGATTGGGATCGTAACCGCAGCAACCCACGAGAGGCGGGAGAAAAGTAAAAGTAACCCCAGAACTATTGCCTAGAGGTGAAATGTTGTGACCTTTAGTAACAAAAATTAAAAACAAAAGTAGAATGGTAAAAATAGTGAGACGAAAATTTAAAACAATGTAGGAGGTTCCGGAAAACACCAATTGGGCGAGGCAAACAAATACCCCCTACAAACAAACGACCCATCCCGTACTAACAATCATTCAACTAAGAAAATTTGTACAATCTAAGGAAAATTCTTACAATTTCTAAGGATACTCTAGCCACTTTAGGCTTAAATATACATCTATAAATTTAAACTAAACTTTTTGTCAATCATCAAAGACAAACATACGTATTCAATTTAAGAGTAAACTTTCAAGAATATAACTGCCAATAAGGCGTAGAAATCATATGTAAAATATACGTATCTAAAAATTTAAATCATGCAAATTTCATCTAAAAATGTCTGTAGACGTACAATAATTAAATCGAGTCATATAAATAACAATTTTATCAAAAAACACCACCCCCTAGGGACCAACCAGAACCTCCTACGCAAGTATTAGGTTAATTTACAAAAATATAGAAAAGATAAAAACCGACCGGTCATGACAACCCCCCACAAGGGCACAGAAAAACACACCCCCCTGACAACAACAACAACTCCGCATCAACGCCGGCTCTGCCGAATGGCAGCCTCCCGCCTGCGTCGGGACTTATCCTCCTCGCCAACCTCATAGGGCAAGTCCGGGAACAACTCAGCTCGAACAATCATCAAAAGTTTTCCCATCCAATTTTTCCCAGGCCGTTTCTCGTCCAAAACCATTTTACGAATTTCAGTAGCAGATTTTCGCATAAGCCTAGAAAAATCCATACCAATGCCCCAATACTTATCTTCATGCACCGCCTCAACTAGATACGCAGTTCCCGAATTTCGGAGCGCCTTGCGCAATTGGGGACAAGATCGAACTTTTGCCCGCAAACACTCTAGCATGTACACTGTACGCACTACCGACTCGTCATCATGCCACATTTGGCTCAGAACTGAATCTCTGGGGACCCAATGAGTCAAAAAATACTCCGCAGCTTTTTTGGCGGCAAAAGGCGAGCCAGTTTGAACAATTTCGCGCGCCGGCTGGTGCAAGCCAACCGACAAGGGCCTTATAGACCTGATGGATACTCGTTCACCAGTGCCGACCCCAAACGAGTCGCCTGCTCCAGTCTTGAACAGTGGCCTCAGGTCGGGCTGCAGCGGAAACATATTAGACATTGGCATCTGACTGCCCTTGAAGAAGACAACTTGGCGGTAGTCACGCACGTGATCCTCAGACATCAGACGGTGACCCCAAACTTTGGTTTCCAGATCCGCAACGACTTCGTTAAGCTGGTTAGCACGCTTTTCCAGGCATCCTGGACCTCACAAATTGGAGCAGCAAAGCGACGCATATGCGGATAGCAGCCAGAATAGGTGGAAAAAATGCGCGACAGAGCATCAGCAAACGCAGCAGGGCAATACGGCCCGTAGCCTAGAAATTCGACAGAGTCAGAAAGCACCAACTCAGTTGCGCTTCAGAGCCGGAAAAATGATGTACACGCCCAAAATTCAGGATCAAAGCCTGCAAACAAACAATTTTCATCCGAAGCGGCAGTTTGGCGCTCGAAAAGGATCTCAACTTGCCCGCCCGGAATCAATTCTTTCAAATGAGCCAAATACTTTCCGATGACTTTGAGAATTAAGCGCAAAAGGAAAAGCGCGGCGCACTATAATCGTCCAAATACTTCCACGTAGCAACAAAGTAAGGATTCAGGAAAATGCGCGGCTCATCGTGCTGGGCGAAAATCAGGCAGATAAGCAATTTGCCACTGAGGTTTCCGTATACATCCGCAGAAGTACAGCACTCGGGCACTGTTGTACCACAGACCAAACGGCTGGCCAATGGCCGGCATCCACCACTTTGCTGTCCCTGATACGG
>JASAND010022731.1:0-40989 GCA_030248195.1 Trissonchulus latispiculum | reverse complement strand
CTATAGCAAGCACATGTAACTTATTGTCTATGCTTTGGTTATAATTAGTTTGATTATTATATTATAATTTACGTGTTCTCTGAGCTTACTGATTTGAGGTGTGGATTTTAGCTTTGTGGGAGATTTACGACATAAACGCAGGAGTACTTTAATAGGTAAGAGTGACAGCTGGCACGCTCTCTGTTATCAGCTGCAGGCATACTTGCTCTGCGCGCTT
This sequence comes from Trissonchulus latispiculum, assembly GCA_030248195.1. NCBI lineage: Eukaryota > Metazoa > Nematoda > Enoplea > Enoplida > Ironidae > Trissonchulus > Trissonchulus latispiculum. Next base: position 40,772 of record JASAND010022731.1, on the reverse strand, counting down.
ACGACTGACCCACCCCCACAAAGGTGTATCTAGTGACAGAGTATGGCTTAGCGTACAGAGTATGGTTCAGCAGCTGGTAACATAAAACCACCCAGTTCAATCCATATCTTATACCCTTGATAAAAGTGATGTTTTTACTGTTGTACGAAAGATTTTTATTTCATTTTGACTATGATAGATTGGGATTCCTTCGTTTGTTTCTCCTCTTATGTGTTATGTAATTCGAAATTCATAATTTGAAAAATTAAAAATTTAAAAAACTGCAGCCAAGAGTAATATAACTTGAGCTAATTTGCTTAGTTTTTATTTGGTATATTGTGAGTTAGGAATGTGTGCTGGTAGATGTGTTTTGGTGACTTGTATAATACATGTGGCATGGCTTGCGCATCAATCTTGTAAATTTGCATACTTACTGTATAATTTCGTTATTCATTTAGCACTAGCATTTTACTCAACATGTTTATATACATACGACATTTTATTATTACGTAAACTTAGACCAACTGTGGTGGGAATGCTGTACGTAATGGTAGAAGAGTGAAGCGGTTGTTTGGCTACTAAAGAGATGACTAGACTAATAAGACAGCGAATTACATTGGTTTTCATTTACGGACTGTAATATTTTGTATTAGTTTAATATATTATTGTTGCTTACAAAATGTGTTTTGTCTTAACTTATTATGCGGATGCTGATGCGCTTTCGTTGTACTTATTGATTTAAGTTTTTATTGATAAATATATTAAAGAGATACGCTGGCGTTTCAGGGCTGCTAGGTGCTAAGACATTCGTAACTCCGCGGCTGCTCCGTGGAGAAGAATATGAAGTGAAGATCAACTCTCAAGTCAACAGGGAACGATTGGATTCTAGTTAGTGGAGGAGTGTTGCCGGGCAGTGATTCCTAACCTTGGCCCGCGGCCGCATAACCCGGCCCAGATTCTTAAACTGGTACCATGTTAAATTTTCAAAACACTGGAATGTGGTTTTTGTCCTAAATAGCAAGCTAGTCCATTGTTCAGCCAGATTTCAAGCTGTAGGATGAAGGAAGTTTAGGCTACAAAGTTTTAAAAGTTGTCTAGTCTAAACTACGTGTGTCTCCTTAGCGAACCAAGCCTTTGATCCAGTGCTGGATCTGTTTGATCCAGAAAGAGCAAGTAAAACTATGCTTGAGTCACGAACATTTTAGCTTTGAGTCACGCATGGTTCGACTAAAAAATTCACTTTTTTATTGGTTCGCTAAAACTCGCTTTGCGAACCAAGTTTTGAGTTATTAGCTCATTTTGTGTCAGCTGATAGTCCTTCAAGTGTACTCCATGAGTCACTCTTTAGAATTTAATGAAACTTCAGAGAAAAGTGGAATTTTTAGTTAGAATCACTAATAAAAAATACTAAATATAATTGGCTTAAAGCGTGAAATGGTCCGCTCACACAACATGAGCAGTGCTGAGAATAAAATTGTGGTTATCCCAAGAAAACGCTAAAATTTATTTTTCAATTTGCCACATTTTAGTTTGCTTTGTTTAGTTTAGTTTGGGATAACCACAATTTTATTCTCAGCACTGCTCATGTTGTGTGAGCGGACCATTTCACGCTTTAAGCCAATTATATTTAGTATTTTTTATTAGTGATTCTAACTAAAAATTCCACTTTTCTCTGAAGTTTCATTAAATTCTAAAGAGTGACTCATGGAGTACACTTGAAGGACTATCAGCTGACACAAAATGAGCTAATAACTCAAAACTTGGTTCGCAAAGCGAGTTTTAGCGAACCAATAAAAAAGTGAATTTTTTAGTCGAACCCATGCGTGACTCAAAGCTAAATGTTCGTGACTCAAGCATAGTTTTACTTGCTCTTTCTGGATCAAGCAGTTCCAGCACTGGATAAAAGACTTGGTTCGCTAAGCAGACACGTCTTTTAGGGGCCTACTTGATTGTTTCTCACTAGGCATGTATGTACGTTATGAAGTGTACAGGAAGTTTATCATTATACCCGATGTATTTTCTGAAAGTTTGAATGAAATTGAACAATAATTGCACTTTCTGTAACGATATTATATGTTTACCTTAAGTTACAACATAAACCATTAAAACAACCTGAAAAACAAGTTTAGCGGACTGTTGAACTAGGTTTTACAATCTGTCGAATTTAGCAAACTGCAATCTGACACGTTTCGTCAGCTCACGATCTGACATGTCACGTAGGAATAACTCTGCGGGTTTAACACAGTTCTGCTATCTGACACGTCAGATTGCAATCTGCCAAAAATGTTTGGTCAGTTCACGATCTGTCACGTGTAGCTGTTTCACATAATATGTAATTATCTTGGCACCTAATGCTAAATAAAATGTCACCTAAGCTAACTTTTCACATTTTTTCGCAATTCGCAGTTTTGTTGCATGTAGGCATGTAATTTGTCGTTGAAATGGATAGCTCTTGCAATTATGATTATTTTGCTATAAAAATCATATGACCTGCTAACACTTGAAATTAACATAAGAAATCTCTAATTTAAAGCTAGATCTATCGTGTTGATTATCATTCGATAACTGTTGACATTACCGTAAATAGCTTTTTCAGTTAAACTTTCGGACATTTCAACCAATTGGGTTCATGAGTCCGCCTTGTCTGGAGCTTCCGAATGAAGCATTGCTTAAAATTTGACAATTTCCTATGCTATAATTTCAAGTATTAGTTAAACAACTGTGAAAATGCCAAACTCGTGACGCCAACCGGCTAGCCGGTGCATTCTTAGCCGGACATCCAGAATACATGCTGAACGTATGAAATATAGGTTTCAATGCGACTGGTGGCCAATTTTGAATTTTTTTTAAAAACTTGAAACTTTTTGAAAAATTTTTATATCTATAATTAAAATTTTGTTCACCGAGATTGTTTAGGGACACTGCTCCTCTACACCTAACAGCAATTTTTAATTGATATGTCTGATGATTGATATTGATTGATATGATGTGCCATAACATATTTCAGCAATGTCCATTGGAAAACCAGAGAACCCACCAAGTCAAGTCGTTATATTTTCCCGTAAATTTATCGTATGATTTTATTTAAATCTTTGTTTGAGTGGCGGATATCCTTTCCAAAAAATCTGTGAAATATATATATATATATATATATATATATATATATATATATATATATATATATATATATATATATATATATATGTTACGTACGTATAATACGGTACAACTTTTTCTGTACCGTGTTAAACGGTACGTCCCTATTGTACGGTTAGTTTTGTACCGTATTGGCAAAGAACTGAATCTAATTAATCTAATTTAAAATTATCCTTGCTTGATTATTATCCATTAAAATTATCCACCACATAGTGAAATTAGAGTTGGGGCCAGTTCCAATTTTCAAAACCGGTTCCGGTTCCGGTTCCGCTTCCGGTTCCCGGTTCAAGTACAAAATTTTTAGTTACAAATTTTGCATTATGTAACATTTGGTGCAGGTCCCCTTAAGGCTTATACAGTCAAAATGACAAAGCAATGCTTTAAAACAATTGGGATAAAACGATAATAAACTATTGGTTTAATGTTTTTTGTAATTTTTGAAATAATATTTTTGGCTTACTTTGAACTTGCTTCATTAGATAATCTGTTACTACATGGACAGTTTACAGCTACATAAAAGTTTATTCTTACTTTACTGTTGTCGAGCAAACTGTTTCGATAAAATTGCGATACGATAATATATACTGGGTATCTAGGGGGCTTCTCAGCTTGTGTAAAAGCATACAACGCTGACATTTTTTTGAAACGGGCGTTTTCGACAGATTAAATAGTATAACTTGAGCTAGAAAAAACGTACCGCAATAATTTTTATATCCGAGATCTTTTTAACGATACAAAAATTATATAAGTTCGGTTTAGGTAATCTCTTACAAAACCGGCAATAAAGCATCCTTGACACGAAAATTCTGAGAATTTAATCATTTCTTAGAAATGCCTTACATTGTTGCTGAATTTATGAGGGATTGCCTAAACCGAACTATATAATTTTTATATCGTTATGTAGAAAGATCTCGTTCTACGCAACATAATGATATAAAAATTATTGCTGTACGATTTTGCTAGCTCAACGGCCGCTTGCACCTAGGGTTGTGCCAGGGCCGTGAAGCGGGCTTCGGGCTCGGGCTGGGCTCGGGCTCGGGCCGGCCCGATACCGGCCCGGCCCGAGTTTTTAATGAGACGGCCCGGCCCGAGCCCGGCCCGAGTTCTCTGTTGAGCCCGGCCCGACTCGGGCCGCTCGGGCCGCTCGGGCCGTTCGGGCCACTCGGGCCGTTCGGGCCATTCGGGCCGCTCGGGCCACTCGGGCCGCTCGGGCCGCTCGGGCCTCTCGGGCTTCCCGGGCTACTTGAGTAGTTTTTCATTGCTGAAAAATATTGATTTTTTCGTTGTGACTTGTGGCTTCCTTTGTTCACACACTGTTGTCTTCTTCGGTGCTTATTCACACATACATACATGCATGCCAGAAGCGATACATTTGAAGTAAAATATATATAGACAAGTTTAAAACATAAATGTACTATCCAAATTCTATTAGCAAGCAGGTTGTGAAATGCTAAACTTTATACAAATTTTCTCTATCTGCAAAAAGTTATGGATTAGTTATTGTCGTCAAACAAACAAACATTTGTTAGATTCAGAAGGAACTATTTTAGTTACTCTGCTACGGCGGTAGACAAACCCTGGTTTGGTACAAGGAAGCTAACAAGTATTAAAGCTTTGCCAACTTCCCAGTTTTTAGTCAGTGGTCAATTGTGTGTTTAAATCTGCTAAATATTAGCTGTGTGAGTGATTTATTTTCATTCCTTTTTTTGGATGATTCAATACTTAACTAAAAATCTTACTTGCAATCTACAAGATACATAGGCTTTATAGCTCCAGTGTGTGGGTCACAAATTAGTGCTCAGAGTATTATCTGAAAATTACGAAATGAAAAGCTTTTAACAATAGCTAATGTTGCACTTGATGTTACAGCTAATCGAACCATGTCAGTTCATTTTGGGTTTACCGATGCGTAATACTAATAAAATTGCTCGGTAAACTGGATGCGATTTGAGCCATTTTTGGGCCTCTCCGCAGCGGTCAGGCGATCTTTGAGCCACTTGGGCTGCTCGGGTTACCCTCGGGCCGCTCGGGCCGCACTCGGGCCGTTCGGGCTCTTCGGGCCGCTCGGGCTCCTCGGGCCGCTCGGGCCGTGAATCGGGCTTCGGGCTCGGGCCGTGAAGCGGGCCTCGGGGTTCGGGCCGGGCTGGGGCCGGGCCAGCCCGGCCCGAAGCCCGGCCCGAGAAGGTTGGTTGGCCCGAGCCCGAGCCCGGCCCGAGAAATTTCTTAACGGCACAACCCTACTTGCACCAACTTCGAGATTAGCTCAAGCTTAAGCTGGAGCTAAGGGACTGTGTCAAAAAGAAAGGGTGCGTAACGCTGTCACGGTGCAAATCTTCCCCCGTGCACATGTTCCCCCCGGAAGTTTTGCACCGGTGCAAATCTTCCCCCCGGAAGTTTTACACCGGTGCAAATCTTCCCCCCGGAAGTTTTGCACCGGTGCAAATCTTCCCCGGGGGGAAGATTTGCACCAGCGTTCAGAACGACTGTGAAGTTAGCAACACATGATCCAAAAGTTTTGGGTGTTGCTTAGAATAGTTCAAACAATTCTATGTTTTATTTTTCGAAAGTTATTTGCTTAAGAGGTGACGTAATAGTTGAATGGACATCACCCGTCCTCAAACCTGTCGTTTTTATAGTTTTACTTCATAAAATTAAATTGTAATATATACAACTAATGTCAAATTGCGTTGAATCATTGAATGGAATTCGTCAAATTCAAGAAAGAAAATTACTGTAAATCGAAATAATATCTTGCTTTCAGAATTTGTAGCGTTCAATGGCCGAAACTTGGTTATGATCAATTGAACCAATTGAACGTTATCCCTCCTTACCTCTTTTCGGGGGATAAAGCTCAATTGAGTAAATTTGTATTCTTAACATTCGTAGATGTGTTTGGTTTATCAAATCAGGTTGTTGTTTTAAGAAGTTTGTTTTGAAAATGAGAAATTAAAGTTTTAAAGATATTTTAAATTTAAGCTGGAGATGGAGCGTCAATAAAAAGCAGTTTGGTTTATCGATTTTGTTAGATCATTTTATTCTAGGGGCTTTCATGGATGCCGAACACGCATCTGACATTAGTTTTTCAATTCAACTGTTCATTAGTTTATTGCTAGCTAAAGTTGTAAACTTATAACATAATACCAAGAGTACATAATGATAAGAGTATGCCACTAGGCAAGCTCTATGTTATCAGAGCAAAAACTATGCTCTGCACGCTAAGGACCCACCCCCCCTCCGCAAATCAGACCCTAGTGACCCCCCCCCCCCCCGCAAATCAGTACCTAGTCGAAACGGGGGTACGTTCGCTCGCTCTATGTTTATGTGCTTACGCTCAAAAACACAAGCAGTGCGTGCGCGAATTTTGTGCCTGCTTCGAGCTTTAGAACACAAACATAGCGCACAAAATTCTTTGAAGTGAAGGGTCTAATTTGCGGGGGGTAGGCCGTTAGCGTGTTGCCTAGTGGCATACTCTTATTATTATGTACTCTTGATAATACTGATCTAACAAAAAGCTATACAGAAAAGCTAAAATTCAATGTTCCTGACACACCTGGAATCAACATTTGAGCGAAATTTTGACCCAAAAGGTGACAAAACCTTTTGGATCCAGTTTGTCCGCCTCCTGAAAACCAAAAAATTTTTTAAGAAGTTTTTGAAAGTTTCATTGAATGTGTGTATAAACGCGTTTTCACGATAATAATTAATAATAACTTGATTGTTAACAACATTAACATTTTTTGAATTTTCAATTTTTTAAAGTTCTGATATTGTTTTGTGATATGATATTGTGTAGCTGTGCATATTCTAGCTCACGTTATAAGGCCTGTGCAGCATCGAAAAAACATAAATTTCTAGACGTCTTCCAATTTTAGGGGATAAAGTTTAACTGGGGCTTTTGGAGGATAAATTTCAATTTTAGTTCTTCCAAACATTTTTCAGCTTTCGTAAACTGTTAATATTTTAATCTTACTGTGCACAATCTAGGTTGCTTAGTTCCGTCTTTGGGCATTGGCGTATTATTTTGTTTTGAGGCTGATCCCAATTTTGGATATCCAAGGGGATTTTTTAAGATAGTACAGAGCAGTTGACAGGGTTCAGGTGTAATTGAATTTTGAAGTAAAGAGTAAAAATAATGAATACAAGTTTTGAGTTGCAAGAGTTAAATGTAAAAGTTAATTTTACATAGTTGATACATTGATACATGGATTGAAGTGAACAGCTCAGACACATAAATAAAAGTAAATTCGCAAATAACATTAAAAACGTAGCTTTCAATCATGGAGCTAAATCATATTACAAAGCACTGGCCAATTTTAATAAATTAATTTATTTATTGCGAAACCTGTGAATTGTGATATTTCGGTTTTTGTTGTCCCACCATGCCAGTCAAAAAATCTGTTTGCCCTGAAATGGGAACGTTAAAGTTTAAGTTTGAAGAAACATCATCACGTTGTTTTAACATTCTTAACTTTTGAACTGCATTTTACTGTTTCGAAATTATAAACCAGAGCTTAGCTAAGACCTTGGTTGCATTTACTATTGTTAGCAACAAAAACATTGTGCCGGTGCAAATCTTCCCCCCGGGGGAAGATTTGCACCGGTGCAAAACTTCCGGGGGGAAGAATTGCACCGGTGCAAACCTTCCGGGGGAAGATTTGCACGGGGGGAAGTTTTGCACCGTGACAACGCACTTCAGAAACTCGCTTTCGTGGTAACCGTGTACGCGCTTTTGTCATTTCTGCAACACGCTTTTCATTCAGAAAACGCGCATTGTAGTTTTTGTCTGCTTTTTGTCTGTCTCTGTCTGTTGTTAAATTTACAGCAAGAAGTTGTGATACACTTTTTGTGCTTAAGGCAAAGGAACAAATTTAAAGCGATAGAAAGCTTATTTACGCAGAATGCTGATACTGAATTAAACTGTTGCTGTTTAGCTGACCAATGTTTCTGCGTAGAAGAAAAAACAACAAAGCAAAAACGTTGTTAACGGAAAACACGGTTACTGTTTCCAAAACGCGCTTTGGCTAAAATGAAAACACGGTTTCATCAGAGCGCGTTACGCGCCCAGATACACGCTTTAGTTTTGACACAGTCCCTAATCTCGAACTCAAGATCGGATAAGTTTGAGCTTACCTGCAACTTTAACCTTGAGGTTATCTTTTGCACCAACTAATTTTTGTTACAGATTAATCTGTCGAAAACGCTTGTTTTTTAAAAAAGTCAGCGTTGTATGCTTATACGCTGAGCCCCCCGAGATTTCGGCCTTAATGTTTCGAGCATCTCGCAAGCTTATTCTATTGGGAAAAGCTGAGTATCTTACTCTTGGTATTATAAACTCTTGATACTATATATACATATTAAAATTAATTTAGAGAAGGAAATATATACAGCTGCTTGAATACGCAAAATATGTATACCTGACAGATTAATTCTGCATGTGCAGGCGGTTCATTCATTCTATATAGTTAAGCGGGGGAAAACCCATTTTAATATGCGGGAAAAAACCCACCTCCAGTTCCAGTGTAGGGCTGTGGACTTACCGGTGATTTTAATAGCCAATCTTTAAAAGCGTCCAAAATAACCCTAGAGGCTGCATTATTGTTGCTCCCGCTGCTTCCCTGGACTTTGCAATTTTCGAAAATTTTGGTTCGTCCAAGTGCCGAAATTTGGCAAACTTTGCCTGGCCACCCCGAACTACTGGAAAGACCAAGACCAAAGCGGATAGCATGTATGTGTAGGGCATCTGTTGCGCTTGTATGCCACACTGCTGTAACCCCTCCGGTGCGAGTGGTGCGACCTGGGGGTGACCTAGAGTTGGCGGAAAAAACTCATCGGCGGGGAAAAACCCATTTTTCAAAATTGAACATTTTGGTAACCATTAGCAGGAAACCTTAAATAAACACATACGTGTGCTTAATAGAGTCCATTAATTAACTTAGTATAGGTATTATCTAGCTTCTTTCCATTATGTGTGGTCCAGGTGGCCAAAATCTGGAATGGTGCCATTTCAAGCCAAATTATTCAATTTCGTCAAAACTAGCGAATTTTTCACTAGGTCGGGTTTGGCTTTAAATGCGTTTTCTATGGCCCTATTTCTTTAAAGATTAAACGGATTAGATTAAAATTAATCCGCATTAAAGAAACAGCACCTCGGATTAAACGGATTAAAATTTAATCCAGCGAGTTAAACGAGTTAAACGGACTAAATTTAATCCTATTTCTTTAATGCACCTAGGATTAAAATTTTAATCTAATCCTGTTTCTTTATTCACACTTCGGTTTAAAAAATCAACGAGTTAATTTTAATCCGACCTGCTTAATCGCTGTTTCTTTAAAGATTAATTTTAATCCGTTTAATCCAACGCCTGTATTTTCAACTAGTTTTTAATCCCCGTGCAGCTACCCGGATTAAACGGATTAAAAGTTGGCGGATTAAAATTTTTAATCGCTGTTTCTTTAATGGCGGATTAAACGGATTAAAATCAACTCGTTTAATCCGCGGATTAAAAATGGTCGGATTAAACGAGTTTATTCTAATCCGTTTAATCCTGCATTAAAGAAATAGCGGTTAAAATTTTAATCCGGCTGATTTTTAATCCGTTTAATCCGACCATTTTAATCTTTAAAGAAATAGGCCCTATGTGATAGGCTACTTGAAATGCAAAAATTAAGCAATTTCAAAAATTTCCAAAATTTGCCTATGTTTACGTGTTAAACATACAAAATTTTCAAAATTCAAATTTTCCTGAAATTTTTCAAAAATGTTGGTAGTTTTCAATGTAGACCTACTAAAAACAACCCGCTGTTTCGAATGGCACCGTCAAAATTGTTCTGGCACGCTTCCAGCAAAAAATCCGGGTGGGTTTTCCCCCGCCGATGGGTTTTTTCTCGCATTGGGTTTCTTCCCCGCCCGGACTTTTCTGAATATTCGAAATCTCGAGTTCCGGACGATTCTAAAAATATACATTATTGGGGTTTACGGCAAAGGCTAATCTGCTATAAATGGTCAACGTTTGTCCACACATTTTTTGGTCGTACTATAATTTTAAGTTTCAACTTTAGACACTAGCTAAAACAGACAATATGAATGGCAACTCAGCAAACAGCAACTACAAAATCCAGATTTTGCAAAAAAAAAATTAGTTCAAGTCCTATTTTTAAGTGTGAAACCGGCCAGTTCCAAATCCTACCGGTTCCGGTTCCGGTTCTAGAAATCCTTCCGGTTCGGTTCCGGTTCCGGTTCGAAGCGGTTCTAATGGAACCGGCTCCGCCTCTAAGTGAAATGTCTCGCAGTTTGGCCAAGTAGGGCAGATTCGTTGGGTCAAATGGGCTAACAACATTCGAATGAGAAACTTTGCCGTTTACACCCGACGTTTATAGTGGCAAATCTTGAACTTAACAGAGGAAGTGTTAACCAAAGACAGTGTCCATCATACGTGTGCTTGGGGGGGGGTTTGGGGGGGGGGGGGTTTTCACCCCCCCAGACCTGAGCTCACCCCCCCAGAGGGGTCCTTCACCCCCCCCCCCCCAGAATCCGGATTTTTCCAGTAAAAAACCGGAAAAATCCGGTTTTTCGGCGGCCTTCGGCCGCCCTTCACCCCCCCCCAGAACTTCCCCTCCTGCACACGTCTGGTGTCCATCCTACATTAAGTTAAAACACATCACCTTTACTGACTAAAGATAAAATATAGAATAGTCGTAAATAATACTACAGTGTTTGTTTACATATATAAAGACAGGCTAATTATTATAGCACAGCACAGCACACATCACTGAAAAGTAAAAGTAAAACGAAATAAGACCAAAGACGCACTGGGACCAGCGCCGGCCAACAAGCCTGAAACTTTTAGACCAAAATCAAATTCCGAAGCTTGTACTTGTCTCCAACCCTTCAAATTCCACTTCAGGCCCGAATTTTTCAAGTCGGAGGTGCTGTAGTGACTAGCGACACATCCTAGTTTCGTTCTTTCTTTTATATCTGAGAAAATCCAGTGGACGAAGTTTAAAAATTTCATTCAAATAAAACGAAAGTTGTCGTTTAAGACGTAAATTTTTGGTTAAATGAATGTTGTCAAAAACTTAAAAAAAAACTAACGGGCCCCAGTCGCCATCCATTGAGACTTCTAAAAAAATTGTGGTAACATCCAAAACCCGTTTACTGTTTTTATACCCGCACAAAGTCTGGCCTAAATTAAGTTTTAAAATAAGACTACTTGACAAAGAAATTGTCACTCCCACCAAACAATGCAAATAACTATATGTCCTGCTTACACGGATCACATTCACAACTCACAAAAGATTACGTCAAATGTGGCTGCTAATTAACTATAATTAGTCAGCAACTAAAATAAACTGTTTAGTATATTACGAGAACATTGAGTCAGGGATGTCCAAACAGCTTACAAGAAACAACAAATTGAGTCAGGGATGTCCAAACAGCTTACAAGAAACAACAATTTAATACTAGGCTTCAACTATTTCATTCAACGTGGTGATATTCCATATACGCACACCTGTGTCTCATCCAAGCGCCCCATTCGAGATTGCGGCTCATTTTGTGGAATAGAATTATAAGCTATTTAATTTAATTATATAATTATTACACTGTTGAAACAGAAACGTATCCTAAAAATTACAGCCAACAAAAAACGCAGAATTTGGCCAAACCCCTGCTTCAAACTTAAACAAAACATAATTGAGTCCAACATAAGTTGCCAAAATACAAAGACACTGATCTGTCTATAAACACAGAATTATGATAATTACGAATGCATATACAATATATATGTGTATCATATGCTCATTATTTTAGTGTATGCTAGACTTTGCTCACAAAAAATACGTACATACATTGAATGCAGTATATAAGTCCAGCAAACCTTAGCTCACCCTCTTACTCCACTAACTCCATAGTAATTTTTTATATTTTACTGCAAGCACTAAACGTACAATAACAGGCAATAAACATATCTCCCCCCCCCCTCTAAAAAGTGAGAAACAAGGTGAATCAAAACAATTTGTTATAACAATTTCACCACGGACAAGACATTTACATATATAATATAAGTAACTATTTTTTGTATTTTTAGAGGCAGCTTTGTACACGTAGCCAAGGAATATATTGAAATACCAGAAAGCAAAAGTAATGCAAGTCTCACTTTGCTCCAAACGTCCACGATATATACGTCCATATATATGTATTTAATCATTGAATCATAACATGTATGTAAGTACAATTTCAATTTATGATGATTTCATAATCGTTCAGAATATATACTACAAAAATAGGTAGCAGTTCAATTTCACCCAATTCACACAGATCAATCCACCAATATCAATCGGATCCTCAATGCCACCAGTGACGGGGCACCTGCTCCTGCATATGTGCAGACAGGAGGCCAAAATTTCCGGAAGTAGAGCCCAAAATTTTGGAACCCAGATCCCAACTGGTTCCGCCAGGCCCGTCCAGAGCCGGGATCAGCTTCCAGCGATTTCCACGAGCATTGGGACTGGGACTGCGCTGGGGACGATGGGACTGCATGGCGGGGGAGTTGGGATTTCCGCGATTCAGAGGGTGGGTGGAAGGATCAAACTGAGAGCTGGCGGTTTTCACAGGCGCTGACTGAGCCCGGCAGGCGGACATGCTGAATAAGACTGGAGCTGCAGCCATGACTATATATATACGTATAGGTATATATGCGAGTGTTAAAAACAAATTTCAACAAATGGAAAAATCCAAAATTCTGAGATGGTAACAAACGACCCAACGGATAACAAAAAAGCAAAAGCAGGAAAATAGGTATATAGATGGAAAAGAATTCGTCAGGTGGGACTGTATTATCAGATCACGACAAGAAACAGTAAGTGGGAAGATGAAAGAACAATGAATACTTTGGACTTGAAGTACACAAAGGAATAATATACGTAAAGTGCTCGAAGATATACCAAAAAATGAGTCCGTTAAGTCTGTATTAGACTGTTCAACTGTTCAGAAGCAGTCAGTGCTAAAGTTACGTGATGCCAGTTCCTGCACTGCGTGACAGATCAGGGACGAAGTGCCCCACTGCGGGTTCTTTAGGATCAAAAGTTCCTTTCCAGAAAGCTTTCTGATACTGGCGGTGTATTCTTCAAATTGACCCAAATAGGGTGCAAAAGCAAACATGATCGACAGAAGATTGACCTTCACAGGATATAATGGCCATACGTATTCAAAGAAAGAATAAAGCAGTCAGTCAACCCTGTGTTTTGCTGTTGGTCAAGCACTAAAGCACTGGAACGTTAATGAATGAAAAATTCCTCAGTTACGTAACTCCGGGATCAATGGGCTTGCGGGACGACAACTTCAGACGCGAGCGAATAGCCAACCAACTGTTTTGCCAAGTAGAAAGAAAAGGACTAAACTGAGCCGTCTTAGCACAGCTTAATAAATATAGGCAATTTAGAGAAAACCAGTTTCCAAGCGCACCAGCAGGCAATTGATCTAGAAAGCACAAGACAGTTGTTAACAAGTAGCACTACATCAATAAAAAAGTACAAATAAGTAGATAGAAAAGAATTTTCCGTAAAAATTGTTTTGACCAATGAAACCGATTTTAGTTTAAAAACAGAGACTTTCCAGCATTTATGCAAAAAGTCACTATATTGCTGGCAATAATAAGTCGAGTTTAAATCCGTTTAAAACCAGTTTAAGTCGAGATGTTTTCAAGCCCCCGCACTGCTGTTTTGCCAGTAAAGAACGCCAATCTGAAAAAACAGCTTGATTTATTACGACGATAAACATCGTGCCAAAGACAGTACACGTGAAATAGCTGCTCTCATGATGCAAGCGTGATAACAGCCTGTATCCATTTCAACTATATACATACATTTTTGCGAAAAACAAAACTTCTGTTTTAGGAAAACTGTTTTTGTATACTTCCTCATTACATAAAAGAATGCAGGTTTTGCCGAGTCTTCTAGACTCTGGAAAGCAAAGTTGTACTAGCTTAAAAACAGGACATGTCAACAATCATTACATATCCATAGAATGTAACTTCTGCTGGCAGAATATATACGTAGCATAGTAGCACGTAGAATATAAACCTATTTGCTTGCAGCTCCCGGAAACGCAGTTGCAAAACCAGTTAAGATCTCTCAAATTGTAATTAACGGCTGTCAGAAACACTTTCAATAACTTAACTGCCTGCCAAAAAAGTGGAAAGGAATTGCCAATGGAACCCCGTTGGATACATATTATAAATGTAGCCCAAACGACAAACTAAGTCAATATTAATTTCTAGCTTTTTTGAACAAGCGCCTCTTCTCTTACAAAGGCAAAAGGTCATACGTCAAGAACATTCTTTGCAGGTAACCCTACACAAGCTTCTATAAAATACCTATCTTTACAGCTGTCACAACCGAAAAACAGGTGCTGTCTGCCTGCAGGCTGAAACTCTAAGCACATAAAAATAATCCCAACCGAATTACGTCAAAACATTCTTACAATTAACCCTTCAGCCAAGTTATTCATCTATTGAATCAAAACTATTCCAGCCCAGCAACAAAAAAGAAGCAATTTTTATTCTAATGTACATAACTACCCAATGCAGCAAACTTAACTAAAATTTATCTTGGGAAACAAGAGCTGACACAAAAACACCGGAACTTCGTAATCAGTCCAAAGGACAACGCCCTTTGTTACCCTTCAGAACTTTATCACTGCGTTGTCTGTAGTAGTCAGTTCAGTTCCAGCAAACAGCGTGGTACGCTAAAGCACTCTTAAATATAAGAACTGTAGCTGCTATTATAACCACGTTAACGAACGCCACTTCCAGCTATTTTGAGTCAGAAAATAGGACACTTTACATTTAAAAAGGAAACAACAAGAGAAAGAACGAGCAAATAATAATTCTTTTATTAATTAAATATATATAAAACAGAAAATAGGAGGCTGGCTAGCAAGGAAACACAACAGAACAGTTAACAGGACAGTGTATCACGTGACACAACGATATCAAAACACTTCACAGTACACAAACTGAAATTTATTGCGAAGAGAAATCCATGTCTACGTAAAGAATGATAGCAACATAACATACATGGGATGGATAAGTAGAATTTTCAGCAAACTCGAGCGAACTCCAGCCAAAGTTTTCTGTCAGTAATTATAATTATAACAGTCGCGCAATTAGATACACCAAAATATAATCAGACATACACACAAGCAATAGTCAATGAAATTGTATCAAAATATTTACGAAAATCTGAACTCGAACTAACACAAGCAAAATCACATTTGGAACAAATAAAAGTAAGAAAGCTTATACAAAGTTAAATTGTATAACAAGTCGAGATGCACCGCACCTTAAATCGAAAACAGAGAGCCTCATAAATTCAAAAGAAAAGTGGAAATTAACCTTAGGAAGCATTTTTGACAACTTAGCGCCTAAAACTATTCACAAATTTGAAAAATTTTCCATGCACAACGATGAACAGTCGGCAGCGTATTGGATTCAACCACTGGTGCCATCTCTAATAAATAAGACAGTTCTAATATCAAAACACTACAAAGATTAAAGGCATAGTTAACTAAACTTTGGAAGAAAGGAAGCAATTGGACGCAAGCTTACAAAAAGTACGTAAGTACCCACAAAAAATTCCGAAACATACTTAAAGGGAAGGGAATTGTTAGCCCTTTCAGAAGTGAATTTCAGAAAAAGCACAGGCGAAGATATCCACAAATGGAAAAGACTGAAAATCGGCGAAGAATATGACACTGGTTCCCTCAGCGAGTGACACCAAATTAAATCTTAGCACAGTATTCGGGCGGCCGATCCCGATCAGGGGCGTATCCAGGAGCAGTTTCATAAAACTTGAAACATGCAACCTGCATATGCAAGTTAAAATTTGCATGTGCAAGTTACAAGTTGTCCGCTAACACTCGCGGTCAAAATCAAAAAAATTCATAAAAGTTGTCAGTACGTGCATTTGCAACTTGCACTAGCGGTGCAAGTAGTTGAGTGAATTTTCACTGAACAATTGAAACAAAAATTGCTATAATAATTCATTCAAATTTTAAAATTTTTTGGAAAAATTGCATGACAAGAATCTTTGGGACATTGTTGTAACACACTGAGAATTTCAAACTTTTTATTTCAGTTTTGAAATTTATATGAATTTCTAAACATTTTTGGCTGTTTTAAAAATCAGCTACTGGCAAACTTGCACTTGAACGTGCGCTTACAAGTTCGCAAGTCTGGCAACTTGCTTGGCTAATTTCCGCAAGTCAAAGGAAAAGTTTTATGAAACACTGACAACTTGAACTTGCAGTTCAAGTGTAAGTGCAAGTTCAATTTGCAAGCTCAAGATATGAAATTAGCCCCCAGGAAGTCCGGTGCTCCCATCATCGGCTAAAAGAAAATGCTAGGCTAATTTTAAAGTAAAACTGGCCACTTTCTAAAAACGTCTGCTCCGGGTCCTTTGTTAAGAGTTGGACCGCCTATTTCGAAAGTCTGGATACGCCTCCGATCGTCCCCTCCAACACTTCTATCGCTCCAACATGGGTACGGGCCCGAAAGGAAGTCTGGCTGTTGCCTGTTTAGTTATGTTAAATTTGACAGGGGTGTTCGTTAAGAAAGTTTAGGACAATTGTTGACGTAGTAGGTATAGATGAATCCACATTTGACATATTTTCACCTAATATCAGGTAGGTACACTGACTTTTAAAGGAATGTTCAGTCACAGGATACAGTGACAAACAGCATAAGTGAACTAAGCAACACCCAATCGTTAGTACCATTAAATCTATTCGTTTGTTTGATCGGAAATTTAGATGAATCACTAAAAAGTGGTTCAAGATAGAGTGAATGAAATTGAAGTTGTTAAATTTTCTAGAACTGTTCCTACAAATTATATTACGGACAGTTCTAGAAAAATTGCAACAATTGTTTACACATTAATACACAACTACAGTAGTCACTGTTGAAAATGTTGTAGTCTAATTTAACTTTGTGGATGTTGAACATTATTCTTGCGAATCGTTCAGGAGCGAGAGCGACACTATCCTCCGTTCCCGATGGTTGTAACACAATGAAAAGGTTCACAGAAAATTCAAACAAAGCAAATTGCATCATTAATATTACAATTCACAGACCCCACATGGTAAACAAACAACAAAATAACAACACAATGCTATAGAAAAACTCCCTATAAAACAGTAATAAATGACACAAAATGCATTATCCTGCCTTAAATCATAAAAATGAACAGGGACTGAGAAGGCTCATTTGCATAAAAACTTCTTAGTTATTTCTTCATTTTATTCTCAAAATAACCTCAGTTTTTTATTCAAAGAAACGCTGTTGTCTGTTATTATGCGTTTCTTTGAATAAAAACTGATGTTATTTTGAGAATAAAATGAAGAAATAACAGAAGTTTCAAAATACTTTCGATAACATCTTGGGCGCTCCTTCTTTATTAGTAGTCAACGAGCTCCCAATCAAATGAAAAACAAAGTTTAGTAAAACTAGTTTGCTTGCACCACACAAACAGGAACTAACAATGGCGTTGGAAAATTCCAAAAATTTTCAATGCAGCAGAATTGAAACCAATAAACTGTTCTCACAATCACAAAGTATAAGATGATGAATCATGCAAATTTAATAATAATACATAATTTAACAATAACAATAATTACTCAGAACATTTCTTCCAAAAGTTCACACAAATGCTTTGCCACCAGATCTTTACTACTGCGAACTGTTAACCGATACATCTAAAAATAAAATACACAGATATAAAAAGAAAGAAAACTATCACGAAAAGTAAACAATAACCCAGTAATACGATTGCAGCATCATCTTGGCCTTTTACTAGGCTAAAATTTCTGGGGCCCGTTGCATAAAAGTGATTAGATTAGTGATTAGTTGATTAACGTAGCAGTTTTTCGAGAAAAACTTTTGTTGCAGTCCGCCGTTTTTGAAGTTTTTGGTACATATCGTAGCTGTTGAACTGCTTTATGCAAAAATCATGAAGTATTTGATTTATCTTCAGTGCCTAATTCACTTAATCATGAAGTATTTGATTTATCTTCACTGACTAATTCAGTTAAAGGAAAATTTTGAACTCAATAGTATTTTCTTTACTTCTTCAGCTGACATCATTCAAATTTAAGATGCAACTTAATGCAGACTTATTTAGACTAAAAACCTATTTCTAACCTAAATTTAAGCTAAATAGCTTAAAATTAGCTTACAGCTAATTTGAATTAGCTTAAAAGCTGAAAAAGGAATAAAATCCGGCGAAGCCGGAAAAAGTTTCATAACTTACCCTCAAAACCCTATTTTTGCTGGCACTTTAGAGTTCTGGGAGGGAGGCCCGAATCCTGGTGGGGGATTCTGGAGGGGAGCGGGGCGACCCACGTCTGGGGGGAACGGATTTCTGGGGGGGGCGCCCCACCCCCATCCCCTGTAGGAAAAAGCCAGTACTACATTCTAAGGGTCAATTAGTATCAATATACTTTTAAAATCATTGTAAAGTTTCGATTCGCACAAAGGTATCAGGATCTAGAACTTGGAGAAATTGTGTTTGCAAAATGCAAAGCGTCATATACAAGTAATAAAAATGCTCCTCCGGAGCATGAAAAAGTAATATGGGTAGTGGTGAGGTTGTTAAATCAAGAGAGGACTAGTCTTAAAAATGCTTAATATGGGGCTAGGTTCAAAAAAAGAAGAGGACTAGGTTGTGGGCGAATTAATATGGGCACAGCTTCGCCGAGCAACCCATATTCGCGGACTGAAAAAGTTATATATTTTTATATTTTTATACGTACCAGTGTTCTGATTTAGTTACGGTACGTAAATAATATACGACTATGATAAACGAGTTTTAGTGGAAGCAAACGTTTCTTTCGATAAACTCTTAATATTTATCTACTGAGCGTTTTAACCACTTATAAGAAAAGTATATATTTCAACAATAACTTCAGGATCAGGACACTCTCCGACGATCTTCTATTTCTATTCAACCGTTAGCGTTACAATCATAGCCTTGGTTTTTTCTCGTTGCTTGTCGTAGTCCAGCACAACCAAATTATACGTATATAGTTTACGTATATATAACTGCTGGAATTGTAATTATTGGCTGACATTAATTGCTTTGTATATGGCAATCGCAATGGCGAAGCGTGAAAGCCCGCGAATATGGGTTGCTCGGCGAAGCTGTGCCCATATTAATTCGCCCACAACCTAGTCCTCTTCTTTTTTTGAACCTAGCCCCATATTAAGCATTTTTAAGACTAGTCCTCTCTTGATTTTACAACCTCACCACTACCCATATTACTTTTTCATGCTCCGGAGGAGCATTTTTATTACTTGTCCTTCTTTCATTTTAAAGGCTCCCTTTCCAGCAGTGAGCGAACGCAGATAAGGAGCTTGAACAATGCAATAGGCAGGTCAAATGTGAGCAAATGTGCTTTCATTTGATACCAAACATGACCACATTTGAAGATTTTAATTTTGACCCACACCGGACCACTGTGGGTCCCACCCACAGGTCGGTGGGGCCACTTTTTGTTGGTGGCATAATGATAAAAGTTGATCGCCACGCCAAGGGCTTTCATTTGATACCAAACTTGACCACTTTTGAATACTTTCGTTTTTGACCCACACCGGACCCACTGTGGGTGGGGCCACTTTTTGTGGGTGGCATAATGACAAAAGTTGATCGCCTCGCCAAGGGCTTTCATTTGATACCAAACTTGACCAGTTTTGAAGACTTTCATTTTTGACCCACACCGAACCCACAGTGGGTGGGGCACCCACCCACAGGTCGGTGGGGCCACTTTTTGTTGGTGGCATAATGATAAAAGTTGATCGCCACGCCAAGGGCTTTCATTTGATACCAAACTTGACCACTTTTGAATACTTTCGTTTTTGACCCACACCGGACCCACTGTGGGTGGGGCCACTTTTTGTGGGTGGCATAATGACAAAAGTTGATCGCCTCGCCAAGGGCTTTCATTTGATACCAAACTTGACCAGTTTTGAAGACTTTCATTTTTGACCCACACCGAACCCACAGTGGGTGGGGCACCCACCCACAGGTCGGTGGGGCCACTTTTTGTGGGTGGCACAATGACAAAATTTGATCGCCTCGCCAAGGGCTTTCATTTGATACCAAACTTGACCACTTTTGAAGACTTTCATTTTTGACCCACACCGGACCCACAGTGGGTGGGGCACCCACCCACAGGTCGGTGGGGCCACTTTTTGTGGGTGGCATAATGACAAAAGTTGATCGCCTCGCCAAGGGCTTTCATTTGATACCAAACTTGACCACTTTTGAAGACTTTCATTTTTGACCCACACCGGACCCACAGTGGGTGGGGCACCCACCCACAGGTCGGTGGGGCCACTTTTTGTGGGTGGCATAATGACAAAAGTTGATCGCCTCGCCAAGGGCTTTCATTTGATACCAAACTTGATCACCTTTGAAGACTTTCATTTTTGACCCACACCGGACCCACAGTGGGTGGGGCACCCACCCACAGGTCGGTGGGGCCACTTTTTGTGGGTGGCATAATGACAAAAGTTGATCGCCTCGCCAAGGGCTTTCATTTGATACCAAACTTGACCACTTTTGAAGACTTTCATTTTTGACCCACACCGGACCCACAGTGGGTGGGGCACCCACCCACAGGTCGGTGGGGCCACTTTTTGTGGGTGGCATAATGACAAAAGTTGATCGCCTCGCCAAGGGCTTTCATTTGATACCAAGCTTGACCACTTTTGAAGACTTTCATTTTTGACCCACACCGGACCCACAGTGGGTGGGGCACCCACCCACAGGTCGGTGGGGCCACTTTTTGTGGGTGGCATAATGACAAAAGTTGATCGCCTCGCCAAGGGCTTTCATTTGATACCAAACTTGACCACCTTTGAAGACTTTCATTTTTGACCCACACCGGACCCACTGTGGGTGGGCGCTGTGGGTCAGGGGTCACATCCACCGACCTCAGCAGTATGCTCATCGTTTTCAGCGACCCCGATTTACTATATATGGGTACCACCCCAAGGCCGAAAAACGCCATTTTCAGTGACTTTTAGGCCATTTCTAGTAAAAGTGGGACTTAGAAACTTTTCGCCAAAACAGGTGAAAAAATGCAAAGTTTGGGTCCATCTCCTGAAAGCTCCAGAGCGAAATTAAAAAATCCCCCTCGTTACATTCCGCGCATAGTCCGAAATATTCAAATAAAACAAACCAAACCGATCTAGCTGCTAACCTGTGAAAAAAAGTCGATCACAACCGAAGTGCCAAAATAGCGAAAGTCCGATTTTGGGGCCTTGGCACAGAGCCAAAATTGGCCAGGTGCCAAAATGACCAAAAAAAGGTTGCATGGGAGGACCCTGCCTACCAACATATAATAGTAGTATAGGACCAAAATGCCCATATCGTTCCAACACTGCGCTGACATAAGCACTTCCGAAAAGCGTTATTAACCGAGAAAAAAAAACAAACGCACAGTAACTCCCGCCTAGTGAAAAATTTCGAAGTTCGGAATTCTAACCAAAAGTATGGTGGTACTTGTAGTACTGCTCGAGTACTTTACGATGGTAACATTTTTACCCCTCCCGGGCCTCTAATTAGCTGGCACCAGGCCAACACTGTCTCCAGGGGGCCGCGCAGACGCCTTTATACCCATATTATGTAGGGGCGCTATCGCGCCCCTACATAATAAGACGTCAATAGCATTTCTAATTAGCTTCAATCCTAACTTGCCTTAAACCCTACATTTTCTAGACTATGATCCATAGAAAATTACCAGAATAGTTAATAGAATAAGCCGATCATAAAATGCTGATCACAAAATAATATTTTCAAAGTGAACTTACAGAGAATAAGCAAGTCCCGGAGGAATGGCATTACATAATTTAATCTACCTGTGCCTGCCGATTTGGCTCAAGTCGTATGAGACATCCAATCTGAGCAGATTTCGTGTGCAGTATTCCTGCTGCGACAAAATTATCCGGATTAGGATCCACACTACTGAGCAGGGCAACACCGAAGCCCAATAGCTATAAAAATAATTAGTAAAATAATTTTAAAATACCACCAATCTTCAATAAATTTTTCTTTTATAAAAATAATAAGGCAAAGTGTTTTTCCTGAGTGGGTCAGCGTTAGGAGATTCATGGTGACCTATGCTCACTATTCCAACTAAATTCTACAATGTAAACATTCCAAACTATACATTATGTGGTAGGGATTGCATTAGCTTTCAATAAAGCATTCTAGTATAATCTTCAATAAAGCAAACATTTTCTTCAACCCACGCACAGTTTTTGTCTCCCTACAGACTAAATAACAAAATATTGATAATGCCAAAGGACCAACCTTTGACTTTGACTGTTCCTGATCAATAGGGAACTTGGCTTTGAAGATCTTTTGACATTCCTGGGTGGGTCTAAACAACAGAACATGCGGAAGTTACAGTTTCAGTATTACTGCACAACAGTCCATAAGGGTATATAGGCATAATGGACAACTGTTAATCTTCAAACTGCAAAAATTCATCTGCAGTTTCTTATTCCTGAATCCTGCTGAGGCCAGAATGCAAGCCAGCTAATAGAAATTAAAGAAAACTCATTCTTACTGAGACAACTGCTTCCAGCGGGTAAAGAACTGTTCCGAACTCATTTCAGTAGGCTCGAAGAATTTGTTCAGGAACAGAGGAAGTTGAATCTGCAAAGTAACTGGAGTACCGTTGTTCCTACAATATAAAATCCGAACACCATCACAAAACATAGAATACAATAAAAACCTACAAAACCTCGAATGCATTATCAAAGCAACCAAAGTTTGATAGACACTCTTTCAGTTCAAAAGCCGAAGCCGACCGGCTAATTTACTTTCCTTAGCAGCAAGTATTTTCAAAACGGGCTTACAAACTGATAATCGAAATTCGAATAGAAACAAAATTACTTTGTTGTCATTATTTTAAATAATTTATACAATTAAAGTAAAAATTAGTAAGCTAAAACATTAATTTAGTTAAAGAAGCTAAAATAAAATTTCCTGCTAAAATAATCACTTAGCCAAAACGTACGTACATGAACTGCACTTGCATAGGGGGACACTGGTAAAAATCAGCAATGCATTCCACATTGATAACCTGTTGAACCTGTGCTCCAGCCAGGACTGTGGCTTCAACTGGTTTGACCTGAATGGTGAGCTGTACAAATTCCGCAGAAACAACATTAGTGGTTAAGGAAACCCAAACGACACAAGAAAAGGTATGCAAAAAGTAAATATGCATTCAACGATTATGACATATTAGGATTCTTTATGTTTTAAGATGACCTTCCAAAACTAGGCAAGGATAGAAACTATCCAAACTTTTCCACAAAAATAAGATTCTAAATGTAAAAATATTTACCCCGTAATCTCTATTTTTTCAACAAAACCTAAATCATTGGAAAGCAAGGATTCTAGGAAAGGGAAATGCAATCCTAATCAAGTAAGTAACTAACTGCACCACGTAGAACTACCATAAAGAATACTAAACAGCTTAAAATTAAGATTAAACCAGTTTTTAGGTCAAAATTAATTAATCTGTAAAACAAAAATAAAAGCATAAATCGCTAAAAAGGATATGATTCGCCAGATCTCCATGAAGACTTAGATTGGGCGTGAAATTGGTAAGGGGATGGCCTTGCTTATTTCCAAAAAACATGCCAACTCGAGCCAGATTTTGCCTCATCTCCATTTTTACACCAATTTGAATCAAGTTGTTCTCAAACACAATTCCACTATGCTTTATAACAAATCTAAAACAATCATAAAGCATTTACAATGCGCAGTTAAACGGTTTTACGTAATTAAAACAATTTGTTGCAATCTAAGAACTTCCCTCAATAAGGGTGAGGAGAAAGGAGCAGAAGAATCCTTGTCCGGTTGGAGATAACTTTCGTGATGTGGTTCATGCAGTTGACGATTATCCCTACGCGGTCTCCGGGGGCATCTTACCATCATGCCAAATTAATTGTAACTTTATGGGAAATGATTGATTGTAACTTCTTCGTTTTTATCCGGTCCTTAAATTATGCTACCGAGGTTGTGGGCCACTTGGGCCACTTTATGCCATTTATTCTGGCTGTCCCTTTGTTTGGCCCTATTCTGGGCTGGCCGGCTGTCCGGTTCCCTATTTACTTTGACCCCTTTGCTATCACGTGTGCTGGATGTGGAAGTGGCGACTCCCTAGAACTTGCTCCGCCAGTCGCCAAAGAAGAAGAAGAAGATGAGAGAAACAGCAATTAATAACCAAATTTCCAAATCCTTGGACAATTCGCAAAGAAACAAAACAGCAGAGCAAATAAACTGAAACTGAGTTACTGTACAGAGCATGGACGTCGCAAACAGAAACATGAACAGCCACAATAACAACAAACTTTTTAATTTCCGAAGGCGGAATGGACTCCTGAACAACATTTCCATCCAAGGATCCGGGATATCCATTGGAGGTTGGACCGGCAGCAGCGGTCATCTGCTGATGTCCATCCGTCATGCTGAAAATGTCCAAGAGTTGATCAGCGCCAGAGGTCCCACCACCGGCACTCGAAGGCCCTCCATCAGGACTACCAAGGTCCACCAGCTTATCCACACCTCCTCCTCCGCCACCGACAGTGCTGTTCATCAACTAGAATAACAGAGAAAACGTTTGGCGACTAGAACAATAAACGATAGGGTGGACAGGCTATGAAGTAAGAGGACGAATACTGTTTTTTTACTAAGCAAATTATCTGGGAGGGGGTGGGTGGGGAGAGTCTGGGCTGAAGATTTGTGTGGGGGGGGGAAGGTTTCGATTTTCGAGACCTTCATATTGCTGCTGAGGTAAAAATACGGCAATTTTTAACCTAATTTTAAGCGTAAAATAGTTGAAAAGGTCAGTTAGCTAAGATGCCAACCCGTAGTAGTGTGCGTGATTAGAAATACGACAGAACAGAACAGAAGTGTAAACAATTGTGTTGTGACAGTACTTCTCAACTCAATAAAATATATTCAACACTCCAAGAGCTTGCGGTATGAAACTATTCTAATGAGGAATCAGAGTAGAATGAGTACAGCGTAGCATTTAATCCAAATTAATAACTGTACTGTAAAAGCCATTTCAAACGTTTCAAATGTTAAAACCTGTTGGAAAAACTTTCAGAAATAACTTAAATCGGGCACCTGGGAAGGTGGATTTTGACTCATAACAGCGTGAGGGGTTTTCATCTTGGGTGTGCCTTTGGAACTACCCGCTGATTCCTGATCCAGATCTTCCAGGTTAGGCTTCTTCTTTTTCAGTTTAGCCAACAGCGAAGACTCTTTCTCTGGAAAAGGCGGCATCTCTTCCAGAACAGTTGCCTAAAAACTCCCAAAGACGTTTACTGTCACAGTAACAGTAACAATTGAATTTTGTGCATATTTTGTGCAATCACATAATATACGTATACTTCTCGGGTTTGTTCTGTCATTTTAGTAAGTTTCACTTCTATAAAAGATTTGATTTGCACAACCTTTTCCAATTGTCGATCTTTCGAAAAAACCGAAAAGCCGAACTCTACAGGATGGCGTCATTTAGTATCTTCAATAACTGCAAAAACTCCGAAACTTCCCAAGAGAACATACCAGAACATCGGTTCCCGCAACTCGACTCAGCTGTAAATATTCCACTGATCGCTGCTGCAGTTCTGCATCAGGATTGCGTAGGTTAGAGTCTGCGTGCAGAACCTAAAATCTCAAAAACATGACGATTCAGACCACAAACACACGTTGTAAAGTCTATGTAATTTCTAGCAAAAACCATAGCCAATGTTTTCTTTTACAGAAAAAACTGAGGGGGCGTGTCGGACATTGACAGGGTATAAATAAAACATCAAACCGCCAATTACAAGAAAAAGTAGCAAAAGCTAGATGCAACATACATCCTGAATATGAGCTTTAATCTCAGGAAAAAGATTAATAAATTTCACATAGGTGGACAGCAACAGGGCACGAGTGGGTATGCTGCAGAGGTGATACTTGGAATGCAGAAGATCAAACTGAACCATTGGGCTAAAACAGATCAGTTAAAACAACACATAATACAAGTACAAATACGGTGCGTTTGCCTGACTGAACGTACGCAGAAGAATGCGCGCCAGGTTGGAGATTTCCTCCATGCTGTTGTAGATGCAGTTGGTTAGTATTCCACGACCAACACGCGTGCCCAATGGATTCCAACGTGGCGGGCCATGGCGGATATGTCTTCAATTTTTACCTTCAGATACATCAAAGTTGGAAGTCCCTAGTCCTCAAATTATGTTGTCGCGTTGGTGGGACACTCTGGGTTTTTTTTACTGGGGGGGGGGGTGGGGGGGGGGCCCCCCCCCCCCCACTTTTTGGGTTCCCCCCAGTCGACCCCTCCCTCCCACTCGGCCCCACCCCCACTTTTTTGGGCTTCCCTCCTCCACTCACTATAAGGTGTCCAGAGAGTTCCAAATTTTAAGGATTTTTGGTCAAAATTTTCAAAAATGTTTCGGCTCCGCCGGAATTTTTTGCTCAAAAATCGCCTATTTTGGTACTCACACTCAATTTTTGAGCACTTTTAAGCAAAGTTATAGCAGTATATGTAGAAAACAGGCTATTTTTACTGCATTTTTAGCGATTTTAGACCACTTTAGATTCCTCCCCCCACTTTTGGGTTCCCCCCCCCACTAGTGGGGGAGGAGCCCCCACTCCCCACCCCCACTTTTTTTTCGCCTAGAAAAAGCCCAGGACACTGTAACTATTAGAGTGCAGTACATTACGACACAGCCTATTATTCCGCCAGTCCCCTTTTCTTGGCCCTATTTCGGAATGTCTTAATGCTACTGTGATGGTGACCCTTTGCGTTTATCACAAGACATGTATTGGATATAGACATAGAGACTCCTCATATGAATTCGCTTCACTGGCCGCCACAGACGATGACAACATGAAAGCAACTGTTAAGAAAGCATTAAACAAAAATTAAAAATTGAAAAAATTACCCGGATCTGGGATCGCCAGCAATCAAATTTCCAAATTCGCCCAAAATGTACCCGCCTACTTTGATCATATTTTCGTGGCATGCAGGGGCTTGAAGGGCCTAAATTTAATAACGTAAATATAATGATTTATATCGTATTGGCTCCACATATATTATCCTTCAAATATTCTGGTATAAACGATTTTTTCTTCTTGATATTCTTATTCATAACAATGCTATTTAGAATATAATATCGCACATATTTTCAGCCGACAGACTGATAACTGTAGCACATATTATGTACATCAAGTCCACATAATCTACCTCAAACACAGTCTTGGCAGCGTATCCCTGAACATCTTCACGATTTACGACAATCTGGATCACTCGACACCAAACCTAAAATAGACACACCAAAGCACAACTGACACACAAAATAATCTGGACCTATTAAACTAACTACAATTCCTACAGTTAGGTATAGAGGTAACACAGGTGAAACACTAATTACGTGAGCAAGCCAAATCGTATGGCATCCCACTAAGGAAAGCATAATTCTCTAATTATTTCACGTACTCTTAATTGTATATATGTCGTAGTACAGTATAGCATTCAGTACAGTGCGGTATTGTACTAGTACAGTATGGCATGCTCTACTGTACTAGTACAGTATAGCATCAGGGGTTAAAGGAGCTCTTATATAGAACCCATCAGTCTAATGCTACAAAATTAATGGGGTTACCTGGTTGGCATTGTTAGTTTACCCTAAAAATAATTGATACAACTCTTGCTTGGTTGCAGAGGAAGATAATTTCAACCTTATTGTATACCAAAAATTAAAGTCATTACTACTGCGGCTTTGTGAATTCTTCTGATATCAAGATCAAGTCTTCTCAAATTTTAATGCATTTATTCTCATACATATATTTTAAGTATATATTAACTTAATTTAAGTATTAATTTAAGTATTAACGTAAATATAAAAGTATATATATATAGTAAATATCAACTAAAACTAGGGTTTCTTGCAATGTCAAATTTTAGCATCCATTGCTCAGTGATGGGCACTGGATATCCGGATAATTTTTATATCCGGATACTATCCGATTTGAGAAAAATATCCGGATATCCGGTTATCCGGGAACAATTCAGTCAAAACAATGAAAAATTAGCAAATTTTTGACAAAAATTTCAAAAATTTTAAAATATT
Organism: Trissonchulus latispiculum; assembly: GCA_030248195.1. Lineage (NCBI taxonomy): Eukaryota > Metazoa > Nematoda > Enoplea > Enoplida > Ironidae > Trissonchulus > Trissonchulus latispiculum. The sequence goes on along the minus strand of JASAND010022731.1, from coordinate 12,423 downwards.
TTACAAAAATTCCTCTGAAAATATTTTTGAAACAAAGGTTGCGGGTTGGTTGCATGATAAATCAATAAATTTAAATAATAAATCTAATAAATCTAAATAAAATTAATATAGATCTCTACTAAAATAGCTGAAACAAAGACTGAATCTGAAACGGCAATTTTGGAGCTGTCTGTGAAACAAACTTTAAGGTGAGAAGGGAACAAAACTGAAATTATAATCAATTTACCAAAACTGAAACTACTATCAATTTTCAGCTGAAACTGAGACTTCTTTATATTTGGAGCTGAAGCTAAAACAGAAATTCAAATTTCCACTAAATTTTATGAAACTGGCCCCTGAACATTTACGAGGGAGACCCCATAGATTTTGTAACATCAGTAGGGAAGGTTCTATCACTGATGCCCGCCAGTCCAGGAAAAGCTGTGTTACACTATGGGAGAAGTAAAATGCTACACTGTACTAGTACAGTAGAGCATGCCATACTGTACTAGTACAATGCCGCACTGTACTGAATGCTATACTGTACTACGACATATACACTGAAACCAACTAATATAGTCGTGCACCAATACTCCAATAGTTTAAGGACCATGCATGAAGCTAAATACTGAGTATTCATCCGTACATGCATAGATACTATAGGGATCGGAAGTGACTGCAATATATATACAAGTATATAGTCTAATCTAACTACGCGGCAGTATATATCGTACTAGATTAGCTATATTCTCAGCACATGCTTACGAAAGCCTTCAAATAGCTAACTAACTGGTCGCCAAGACAATTTCACAACAAGACCAGCAAATTATGACTGTTTACGTTTCAACTTCAGCTTAGTTTTTATCTGGCTAACAATACCAACCCAACAGATATATAAATTTATTGAAATTTCATTAATAAATAGTGTATTCTTTAAGAATTATCAAAATTTTTTCATCTAAATGAGATCTTTTTGATCTAATCTGTTGTAAAACAAACAGTACATTTAATTTGTCAGTTATTTTCCCTATTTTACAGTGGTGTATGTTGGTTATAGATCCGAGGAGTTAGAACAAAACCAGTTCCGTTCAAATATATACAAGAACTGTCTCTCTAGAGACATAAAAAGCGTCAGCCTCACCCGTTCCGAGCTGACCTAGCTTTAACATTCTCCACCCCAAAGACTATATATACTTGATGAAAGAAACAATTATATACAACAAAGAAAGCAAAGAAAGTGTGAACAAGACAGGAAGAAGAGGCTCCAAGTGTTCTAGCAAACACTTCAAACGCTATAGGAGGCTTGCTTATCACAAAAGCGATCGTCAAATTTCACAACATTTTATTCGCTTGTTTCAAGCAAACTATCGTTAGCATTATCTTTGACGGCTTTGACTTTGCATTATATAGATTCACGCATCACACCCGCAGTTGAGCTATTGCTTGCTTCCTCTCGGTTTTATTAACTTTGATTAAAGATGTGGGCACGCCTGGATTTATACATAAGCTTAAACTTTTCTTAAAATACATCTTATGTAAAACACATCATATATATATAAGTACTTAAAATACATCATAGAGTAGACAAGATAAGATACTTTAAAAATATTATAATCTTTCATTCAAAATAAATCATGCAAATAATAGGTAGGTACTTATATTTGGTACGCACCAAATGGCAGCACTTTAAGTGACTTAACCTCCAGATTTTAACAAAAGATACAAACAGTGCCTGTTTTGCCTACTTTTTTTAAACCCAAGTCACGCCTTGTTAGTACTATATCTTTTATTACATAGACGTGATTTGCCCCGCGGCCGCCCAACCCCAACCCGGACTTCAAACACTTAAAACAATTAAGTGCAAATTCATAGTTTTTCCAACAGCTTTCAGGTTTCCCTACCTGGCTTCTAACTTTTAAACTTTGATCTCTGATAAACTTTTGTTTGCAGGAGTTTAATGTACGCCAACAATTTATCAACAGCTAAAAAATTTTACTGTAATTACTGAATTATGAAGAGTCGAAGTTGCTCCGTTTTCTGCATCATAAGTGCAATATTAACTAGTCTCAGTTTAACTCTTCTGCTGATTGTCTTCTTATCACCAAGCATGATTAGAACTCAGGCTGACGGCTCGGAGTGGAGTTATGGCGTTGTGTATCGATGCACACAACTGGGGAATTCACGAATTAGATGCGACACAAATAAGCACTTCCAGGTAAGTTCGGCTCGCAAACCTACATATTATATCATACCTAATGTGTCTACAGGAGGCTTCCGTGGGCCTAACAAACACAGGAAACGCTAGTTCTGGAATATTTGACTGCAATCAGGGCCCTATAGTTAAGGGCCTTTGGTGCAGTAGGCAGTGATTTATTTCTCTCATTTAGAAATTTCACTTTCTATATTATCGTCTGCAAGATCAAAATACAATCTTGAAGCCATGTATAACCCTATATATAAACCTAGACAGATGACTGGGCTTATTCCAGGGAAAAAATATTGAGGGGGCTTCTTGTGGAGGCTCCCAAAAGTCCGAGGGGCAAGGGTTTTGGGGGGACGAAAAGTTTCTAAAACAATGCCAAAAATAACGCCATTTTTCTAGCATGCACTGTAAACGCTAAGTTTTATTTCAAAAATAGGCAGATTTAGTCGTCAAAAAGGCAAAAATGGGTAAAAACATCCGGCAAAGCTGGAAAATGTTTGCAAATTTGGCCTTTTGAGCGAAGTTTTCACGGCAAAATTTGTTACCAAAAGGGACACCCTTCGGTTTTGGAGGGGGGGCGAATTTGGGGAGAGCTCGTTTATGGAGGTCCAGGATGATAGATTTCCACACCTCCAGCTTTACCTGCATAAACGTAAATCAGTCAGAAATAAAAACGTTCAGGAACATTAACAAACTTTCAGTTAAACTGTCGGTCGGCTTATCCTAATTTAAAATACAGACAGGGTCTGCCTACTGAACCCAGACTACCATCGAAAAGTACGTATTTCTGGAATACAAAAGATAGTAAAATAGAAATTATCAGATTGCGCGAGCAGGAACAAAAGTTGGAAGTATTGCGGTTCAAAAGATCTTTCGCTGTACACAAATTGGGTTTCTGCTGGTTGGACTCGATAATCTAAACTGAACAAAACCAGATTTGTGCTGAGTTTTTGTAAGTGAGCCAAACCAACACCATCTTCATTTTATTTCAGAACTATTCTCCAAAGCTAAGCTTCGTTAACGTCGGAATTGTCATCCTGCCGCTTGTACTGGTTCTATCCATTGGAGCACTGATAAGCACTTTTCTTACAGTTTGCCTGAACGAAAGCAAACGGTTGCGCCTGGTTGCCACCGCACTCGCCCAGCTGATTCTATGCACCGTTGGAATGGTGGCTTTTGTCAGTATCTTTTTCAGTGAGGCTGCGTCGCCCATTTTGTCCAACAAACCCATAGAATTCGCCGCCTGGATTGCTGTGGCTGCAGCACTGCTCTATCTGGCCGCTACCTTGGTAGCCTTAACATGGCTGGTCAAGTGTGCCACAGCGTTCAGGGTAGACGCCTGGGCGGAGCATCGCCCGGCCGGGATATCCAGTCGTCTCCCAGCATCGGGCAAGAATCCACACAACGGCCAGCAGCGCACCTATCCAACCTATACCACAAAGAGTCAGCCTGGGGATATCCCTTCATACAATCCCATCCACTCCAAGCCATCCATGCAAGAGCGTATAGAAAAAGGTATCACAAATTTTACGGTATTTCTTAGGAAATGTTCTCGGCAAAAATGCAGACCTCATTAAGGGGTAAGCCCAAAATCAGGGGGGGCGATTCCGTGAGGGGGCGACCGATTTCGGGGGGAAGGCCAATTTCGGCTCCCCCTTGTAAAATATACCCTGAATTACATGATATACGACAACTTACATAACAGATCATACATACAAATCATCATACATGCATATTTAATACAGCAATCAATCATATCAGACACTATGTAAAGTTAACACTTCGGAAAATTGGACCACAGTCACACTGATTTAATGCTAACCATTTCTGAATATAAATAGTGCAATACTTAAAACAAACATTGTTATTCTAGATACGCTCCCAACCAATCCAAATTGGAAATGGCCAACGAAGCCAGGTGTGGGACAAAGCACTCACAGAGCTCAGCCGATGGCCATTCTACATCCCAATATTCCAACTCCAATGCTGCTAACCGATGAGCCCGGATCACCCAAGAGTCAAAGGTCATGGTCTCCAGAGCTGGAAAGCCCAAAGCTTACCCAAAAGGATCCCAACGAGACCTCCGTCTGGAAACTGGAAGACTCAGGCTCTTACTGGGTAGCTGGCGAACAAAGACATCCAGCCAAGCCATCAAATAATGCAGCCGGACCATCTCAAGAAAACCCAAGAAGCAGCAGCAGTAGCAGTAGCAGCAGTAGTAACCAGAAATCTCCCACAACTCAGCCCGAAGGCCTATTACAACATGTTCACTTCGCCAACGAAGAACCGTCCAGTCCAACAGAAAATCCAGCAATGACATCAGAGCAGAGACCAACTCCGATGGGACAAGCCTCAACCACAGTAAACGAAGAAGAAGATCCACTGAAGCGACAGCACTCAACCGATGAGCAGCTGAGAAAATTGGACAAAGCCTTGGCAGAAATTGAAGAGACAGACACCAATCCGATAGAGGGTGGTGGAGTGGCCAAACTAGACAGAAGAGACAGCGATGCACCTTCCATGAAAATTGAAGACCTATTTTGAGCAAACACAATTTGTATACACACAGATGATTACAATTGCAAGTAGTGATATTTTGAGTTGCATTTGTTATTTTACAAGAACCTCTTTGTATGAACCTACTTTTTCGAAATTTAAGTCAAGTCGATACGTAAGTCGTACGATTCAAAACCACTTAGTGGAAGAGTGCACAGTACGTACACAATAGAGATGGTTTTTATGCGTTAAATGTAAACAACATCACCTAGACAGAAACATACATAATCAGGCAATGCAAAACTGAATGCTAGTTAAATTTGTGGAAAATGCACTGCTACCCTGATGAAAACAGTGCTCTCTAAAAACAATTCAGTGCCCTTAACAAACAGTAGGGTGCGGAAGGCACCCATGGGTTAAATGTAGCAGTTCCATTAGGTACTGTGTGCCACCTACATTTGTGCAAAGTATTGGTTACCTAGTGCACAATATAATAGTGGGTGTAACCCAGTCTTGTAACGTATTCAAAGTGGTCACACAGCTGATCCTACCCATTTATCATAGAGAAATAATGAAAAACGCCTGCCTGCAGTCACTAAGGCCGAAGCCGTAGTCCGAGCTGGAGAGAGCCAATGGGACTAAGGCTTCGGCCTTAGTGACTGCATGCAGGCGTTTTTCATTATTTCTCTATGATTAATGCCTTGTATACTTCGTGGATCCGCCTGCTGGCCCGCGTTCACCTCATTTTCTTGATGTGATCCTACCCATTTGTGATAGAGACTTTGAGCATCCCAAAGGACGTTGGGCTCAGTTGTAAACACACATCAGCAGTTGATGGCTGATCAGAGTGACATAGAGTCGAATAACTGATAAAGCTCGAGCTGCATACATTGTGGTCAGAATACAGGAGACATAGTGATGTCGTCACACTAGATAATAATGACCGACGGGGAACTACAAGGGATCTATACCAATCTATGCCTGGAAAAGATTCCCACAGCAAGAAAGAACAAAGTTGAAATATCGACTAACCTCTTCACTAACGTAGTCGCCAGCGATTCGTATCAAATTCAGTATGACGTCCACATACCACGTATAATCTTGCGCATACTTTTCGGCTAATATAGCCACTTTTAGCACCTAAATAAGACACAGAAAATTAGAATTAATAAAGCAACTGGTTCAGTTTTTAAAACAACATTATGTAAAAATGTAGGCTAAACAGCAAAAACCGATAATTTGATTGAAGGCTTTTAGGCAAAAATAAGTAGGAAGAGGAAGCCCCCATCTATAAAGTGGCATAAAATTGCGAGAAACTAACGATTCCTTTATTGTTACACTTTGGAGTGCACAAACCATTACACTGTAATAAGACTGCAGATTTCTACAAAAAGAACGGTTATCAGCTCAAAGATTTTGGCGAAACATGACAAGTTTTGAAACTTCTACTAAAAACCTTCATCTAAGGACTCTCTCAGAAAAGCAAAGTTTCAATGATTTTCCTGCTACCCCGGAGATTTTTAGTCAGCTAGCGCCTGTTTGATCACTATGCCTATGTCTGCAATAAAAATCAACGTTTTCAATCCATGCTAGAAAGATAGAGCTATCAGTAACATGACCCGCAATTCTTTGCTTTTCGTACCTTTGGAGGCCCGAAAGAGCCCTCCTCCTAGAAAAAAAAACTGGAATAAGCCCATGGAGGAGCACTCAGAAAACAGTGTCGAGGGGAGGGGGGAAACCTCATGCAAGCCTCATTCCATGACCAAAAATTTGAATCCCTCTTTCTACAGTATGTACGCACCATTTCTTCCCGTATACTGTAGTCAGCAGTTTCCAGATAGGCAAGCATTTCACCAACTATTTCTTCAGCATTTGTTCTATCACACATGGCATACAATAGATCGACCGCTCGTTGACGCACACTGACATCTCGTTCAGTCTGAAAAAACATAGAACGAGTGTAAAAATTACCGTCGTTTAAAAACAATCTTTTTAAAACATTTCACATAGCAAACATTTCAGTGCAAAGTTAATCAGCAAATAGCAATACAGTTGAAAGCTGTCAGACAGCCTCATCATTAAAGATACGTACCTTGAGAGCATTAATGACTGTTTCCTGATGCTTCTTAACGGCTTCATGAGAAAATTCTGAGGTAGCCAGCCAACACATGCTCTCCAATGCCAAATATCTGCAAGAACGGTTGCTAATTTCTATCAGAATAAGCCTAATCCCCGCAATTGGTTTCTAGGACCAAAACCTAATATGACAACTTTCAGAGATTTATCCTAACATGCAGTTCACAAAACGAAAAGCTACCGTTATTCAAAGTTGATACGGCCAATAGCACTATCTCCAAAGCTGTTGCTATTCATCAGAGGTAGGTCTCATGGCTGTACGCGGATGAGTACCGATGCCCTAGAGATCCTCACAGTGACAGTTTCTTCGCGGTAGGGTAGCGTCACCATTATTATTATTATTATATCTTAGCGGCTTACCTCAAATTTGTCTCCCTGTGAGTCAGGAACTGCCCCAATTGGTTGCAGGCTCGAACCAGCAAGTTTGGTTCACTAAAACAATAAAACGCTAACACTAAAAATTACTGCATCCTGTCATCTCGAATTTTTACAAACACTAAAAGGCTGTACTATGTATTTAACTTTGACATAGACAGCTAAGAATATGGCTCATAAGGAACCTGATTTCCTCAAAAGAACCACTTTTAGACTCTGGAAATCTATACTTGTTGGCTTCGTTGCAAAAGCAGCTAAGTTCATTCGGATTCTAGCAAGGTACAAACAAGCAAGCAAGCAAGCAAGAGCCTAGCAATGCGAATTTTTACCGTAGCTTTTTAATGTAATGAAGAGTCCATTAACTCTGAATGCAGTGGTACTGAAGCCTCCTAAAACCGTAGTTCCTGTTTAGGAAAAAACTGAAACCAAAAGGTTTCAACGAAGCAAAACTAACTTGTCCATATGAATGATGAGGGAAATGGCTTCGAATAGGACAGCATTTTTAGCATTTGAGTGTTGAACCTTTTTAGACTTTGGTGGCTCCTGCGCCTTATTAAGAATGGTCTCCAAACATTCTAGGAGACGAGTCCGCATGGGAGGGTCTTCAGTGGGTGGATAATTCTGAAGCAGGCGGAGTAGCTTAACAGAAAGCCACGGTGCGGGCACAAAATAATACGTGTAATCCTGCAGATCTGTGTAAGTGGAAGTTACAATCTGAAATACAAAAAATGCATGTTCATGTACGGTACATTTCACGGAAAGAATGACCGTTGGCGAAATTGACGAATTGGCGAAATTTCGCGAAAAATGGCAAATTTAGCAAATTTTACTTACGTGTACAAATTGACAAAAACTACCGACCTTAAAGAAATAAAACAGAAGCAAACATCTTTTGCATCACTGCTAACTGGAAAACTAACGATACAAACCACTCCTTTTGTCATAACTAAAAAACGACGGTTTCTTTTTCAACTCTGTATTTGGATTGAAGTATACACATTACGATAATAGCAATAAGAGCAAAATCAGGGTTTTGGCTCGCTTCTAGTGGACCAGTTAGAAATTTACAATTCAGTAGTTTTGCCTTCCTATGAAAATATCGTTCCTTTTACATCTTTTGTTAGTTCCCCGCTAGCGCTGCGAATAAGAATAACATACTCTACTGAGACGAGATATAGCAAGGGAAACGCATCCTTTGTATTCGTCAGGCCACCGTTTTGACAGCATTTCGATTAGACTGGAAGCAGCCGTCACAACTCCCTAAAAATGGGAAATAAAAAACATGTAATATATAAAACTAAAACGTTAACTGATATTCAACGCTACGAGCTACGATACGATGATGTCAAAAACTGCACTGTAAACCTCAAACTAACAAGACAGGGTATAATACCACACAATGCATAATATACCATATATACAAACTAAACAGAGATCTTTACCATATGCTGATCATTCAGCAAATGAACAATTCTAGAACCATATTCTCCTGGCTGTATAATATCAGAGCTGGTTCTAAATAGTCGTAACAGGCAAAGGGCTGCACTCTGTTTGACCAGATCAATGGTATCACTGAAAACAGCAACGGATAAAAATACATAAAACGGACAAAGACAAGACAAGTAAATAGCGTTATCTTGGATTAAGGGGGGGGGGCTACGAACGGGTTGGCACAACATCGTCGGACAGAGCTACTTTTGCCCACAACGTCAGCCAACATATCAAGGTAAAAAAGTTTAGGGTGGGCAATAATATATATATCTCACCTACACTGTTTTTGGCAGGAAGCCAAAGTACAAATTTTGGTGCGAAAAATGGATTTTTCAAAAAGGTTTTTTCAGCTCTGGTGGATTATCGGTTTGACCAATTCTGAAACTTTCAGCCATAAATGTTATGTGCTAAATATTAAAAGTATTCCGCCTTTCGAACGTTGCTTCCTTCTTCAGCTATAGCAGCTCAAAGTTTGAAATTTGGCGAAAAGTTGCGATGTGACCGTGCGCCGTTATTGATCTAATAAAACTGACAGCCCCTAGCCAACCCCAGCTTTTAAGCAAATATTAGACTCTAATAGCGGCAAACTGTGTGTAAGTTTTGAGGACACTGGCTTTCAGGTTCGTGAGCTAGCAAAATTGTTGTTAAGAAATAACCCTTATTTTTAGTCTGAAAAGCTATCTAAGCGCAGTAAACATGGGGTCAAAAATTTTTTGTCTCCGATTTCGCCGAAACGGTGGTTATAGGGGTTATTTGACCTGCTGAATCCGAATATGAAATCCGTTTTTCGATATGACGCTTCCTTCGTTCAGTATGCGCTTACAACTGTCTTAGAGCTTTTTGGAGCGATAGCCATCCATACGATCGATGTTTAGTGACCTAGCTTTCTGCATATCTTGGTACACTCACTGGCCTGTAGTGAGCAAAGTTTCAGCCGATTCTGTCACAGTAATTTTGAGTAATTGGCTCACATCTTCGAAATGGCACCAAATAACAGCGACAATATCGATAATGTAATCTAGCACTGCGAACGCAGGGATTAACGAAATCACGTCATTTTTACATAAGTTATTACAGATACTTGGAGTATTAATTGGAGCAAAGTTGGGTTCATTTGGTAAACCACAGCTCATTAGACGTTAGTTAACCTCCACCCGTATAGACCTACAACACCCAATTTTTCGCATTTTTATTGCATCGCACAAAAATAATACAATGATCTAGAGATTAGTTTACATGATATCAAAGCACTATATGTCAGAACCATTTCTGGAAAATTTGGATACCGTGCCTTGCGCATAGCGATCAGGGCGAGGCGAAGTTTGTGTACGTATCATGTCGAGCTTTGGACCGACAACACCAACTTCTGATGGCTCCACAGGACGCTACGCTGCATGGAATTCTTTCAAAGTTTAAACTATTTTACACTAAATCTAATACTATTATGTGGCAAAAGACTGGCTAGCTTTTCCAACATCGAACTTTTAGTGAAATTCGTAGCCCCACCTTAGTAAGTATGCATATCCCTTTCCCGCGAGCTAGCTGGTACGCTGTCGCGTGGCCTGAAAGACTTCAATCACAGGAACCCTTTATTTGGCAGGGTTGCCGTCATTAAATGTAGGAAAATTAAGTTTGCGAACAACTCCAAACAGTGAGCTGCTAACAAAACTAGTTATTCCACAACGAAAACAACAAATAAACGAACCCGGAAACGAGCATCTTAGGAATATCGGCACCAAACGCGTCACACATTTCCTTGGAGCCGATGTTTGCAATGCACTGAAGGGCCAGATTAATGTGAATGGGATTGCGGGACTGCAGATCATTCTTGATAGATTGGACAATAAGGCGTATCAATTCGGAATTTGAACTGACCAAAACGGAGATAAACAAATAACCCTGAAATCGACAAAGTTAAAGTACCATGGTTATTTATTTTTAGGGATTTTTCGGGGAAGAGGCGGATTCTCGGGGACAGGGAATACGTATGTATAGCGCGGCGTGAAATAAAACCCCAAAATTTCGAATTTTGGCTGTAACTTTTTTATTAAGCGACGAATCGAGAATCTAACGATAACTACCGGCCTCAAAATGAGCCATAAAACATCTCTCTAGCACTTACGGTTGGTGAGAAATTTTCGACCAAACCGATGGGAAAAACCCAATGCGGGAAAAAACCCAGCCGAATTTTTTGCTGGAAGCATGCCAGAACAGTTTTGACTACACCATTTGAAACAGCCGGTCATTTTTGGTACATCTGCATCAAACAATATTAATATTTTTTGCAAAAATTCGTGTCCAATTGACTTTTGAAAATTTTGTATATATATATGTTTAACACGTAAACATAGGCAAATTGTGGAAATTTTTGAAATTTGCTTAATTTCTGCAGTTTAAGCATATCACAGGCATCATAACCCTATCACATAATAGAAAACGTGTTTTGCATTTAAAGCCAAACCCGACATATTATAGTGAACAATTGGCGATTTTTGACGAAATTGAAAAATTTGGCTTGAAATGGCACCATGTCAGATTTTGGACACCTAGACCACACATATAAGGTTGAACCCAGTTACAATCTATACCAAATTGAACAGGAGGCTCAACTGAGCTAAGAAATGCTTGAATTTTTCCTCTGCTGCTAATGGTTAGAAAAAAATTTCATTTTGAAATTTGGGGTTTTCCCCGCACATAGACTTTCTCCGCCGAGTCTAGGTCACCCCCAGGTCGCACCACAGGCACTAGAGCCAAATTGCACACACCATCGTGAAGTTCGAGGCTCGGTGAAACCGTTTTGGGCTAGGTGTTTCCAGTAGTTCAGGTGACACTACAAAGTGGACCCTGTCTGACCCCCATGTTGGTACCAAAATTTCCAAGATTTTCAAAGTCCCAAAAAATTTGCTGAGAGGCAGCGGGAGCTACTATAATACACCCTCTAGGGTAGTTTTGGACGCTCTTTAAGATAGGCTATTAAAATTCTATCTAGGTCTCAAAATATGGAGGACTCACACTGGCGTTGGGTTTTTCCCGCATATCTGACTGGGTTTTTTCCCGCCGCGCTATAAATTTTCAGCGGGAGGAAGAGTTTTTAAACCAAAGCAAAACTAGTATTTCGATGCAGAGATGAAACCGGGTCACCGGTTAAGACGCTCTGAAACGGTCATGACCTGGATTTTTGGTTGGGGAAATTTTTGGCTGTTAAAGCATATTTTTCAAAATTTTACCAGTTTTTACCACCTGAAAACTTCAATAGTTCAAAAACTAGCAATGGAATAAATATATACCGAACTTAATCGTCCAGTTTTATTAAATTCTTGTCGCAGTAGTGCCGTCATAATATTTGTACTTCTCTATCAACCTTGGATCTAGTTTTGAAGCAATGATTATATACGTTGGATTTGAACTAGAAAAATGAAAATTAAGACACGGGCCTGAGAGTCCAAAATCTAAGATTTTCCATGCTTCATCGAATGTAGGTGATTCTTCACAGCTGCTATCGATTTTTGGGAGGGGGAAGGAGGGGGTCAGACAGTGTGGATTTCAAATTCGGGTAAGCAGGAAAATCTCAGCAAAGTTTCACACACTGTTTCAGTTTTGGTTTGCATTTTCTTCTTAATTGTTATGACTTACGCACTATCTTTAGGGACTAGTGGATTTTGGCTTGATTTATTGCCTGAATCCTAGCCATAAGGAAGAATAATTCAAAAGAATCTTCGCTAAGTGATAACCTCAGCCATACA